>JABUQX010066048.1:0-10000 GCA_015478945.1 Trachelipus rathkii | reverse complement strand
AAGAAGGAGAGAGACAGCACGAGCTTTTTCAACCTTATTATTCTCTTCTTTTTCTTTTAGCCAAAACTATAATTTTAGTTTATTTATATTTTTATTTTTTAAAAAACTGACATATTAGATTAGTTTAGGTTAATAATGAGTAATGTCATGTAAGGAAATAAAAGTTCTTCTTCCTTTTTTATAACCAACCTATTGGGAAAGGTTTAATTTTATTTGAGAGAATCTGGTCTACTACGCCCAATCCATTGAAACAAATACAACAGGTGGTGAGTAATTTTTCTATGGTAATTTTCGTCCAGATTATGCATCATCTGAAATGCCAAACATTACACAGGTTCAGAGAGTTCTTTGAAACAATGTGCAAAAAAAACATAAAAACTTTCTTCAAAATTTTTCTATTACAATATTTCTACCTAGAACAACCAAATAAACTAAATAAGATCCAAAATTTTCGGCATTAATGGAAAAAACTGCCCATAGCTGGTTTGCTATTCTGTCTGATTTAATGTTAAATTTTCACGTCATATTGAATTGGACGAGTTATATATATTTTTAAATAATAAACTTTGAACTCTAGGAGTGGGAATAAATAGTTCTTTATTTACTATACAAATTTTACTATACAAATTTAAAGCTTGTGGTCTATTGCAATATTATAGATTATAGATTATATATATATATATATATATATATAAGATATAATATATATATATATATATATTATATATTATATATATATAATTAGTATTACTACTAGTGGAAGCATCGTCACTATAACTATGCACTTAGTAAATACACAGTTGAGAGTACACTTTATACTATATAGTATACTATGAACATGACGAGCTTTATATTAAATTATACATATACCGGAATATATATATATAATATACAAAAAGTGATGCCGGTTAGTATCCTTATGAAGCTTAAGCTACCGACGTACTATATATTATATAGTATATATAGTGCACAATAGCTCAATAATATTTACGATTATATAATATATATATATATATATATCACATATATATATATATATTATATATTATATATATACATATATATATATTTATATATACATAATATATATAGTATATAATATATATAATATAATATATATATATATATATAAATATATATATAATTAGCTTTCCATTATCTTACGTTGTCATCTTTATATATGTTATATATCATATGACATATATACACCTACAAGGAGATTTATAGATATACCGACTACAAAGTCGTCCTACCGCCACTTATATTACTCTATACAATCCAATATACCTAATATACATAAATAGTGAGTGAGATACTATATGAGATACTCTGGCAGCGCTTCTCCGACACCCAATGTGAAGATGTTATAATATATATATATATAACTAGAAGCCAAATAACCACCTGACACCCCTATTACCCCCTATAATATATATTGCGAGGTCTATTAGTTATGTATATTGACCTAAATCGGATTAACAAGGATAAGAACCAGCGTGGCATGCCACCATCTAACATATATACTTATATGAATATTAAATAAACACTACTATACGTTTATATCACCGTTGAGTGTACAGTATTCATGCATTACTTTCAGTCCTTAAATTATATATAAGTTTCGCTAATTGCTCCACTTAAAAAAACCACATTTCGACTCCTCCTCGAGTCCAGCAACGCGATCTTGATTGTTGAACTAAAACCATCCTAACTAAAGATCTCTTTAAAAGTTCTACAAACGACTCACGGGCACTGCCACCATTCTAGGAGGGATCTATACTAGGTAAACTGCTAAATTAGGATGCGAAAGGAAAACCCCTTGCCTTGTGGACTCATTAGTTCTAACATTGAGCCACATTGTAAAAGCAAGAGGTTTTTTTTTTTTTTATTTTTTTTTTTTTTTTTTCTCTTTTTTTTTTGTTATTTTGTTTTTTTTTTTTTATTAAGGGGAGAGCTTGCCTTTGAAATCAAATTGTTCTGAGGACTTAAGTCTTTTTGTTAAATTAGGAATTATAGAATTATAATACAATAAGATATAAATTATATATATATATATAATATATATATTAGTAATATATCTATATATATATATATATATATATATAATATATATATAGTATAATATAATATAAATATATATATAAATATAATATAATATATATATATATAATATAAGTATATATATAATATATTATATATATATATATATATATAAGATATATAATATATATATATATTAATTAATATATAATAGTATATATATATATATATATATATATAAAAATATATATATATAGATTTATATATATATTAGGATACTATCGATTAATACTATATATAGATATATCATATATATACATAATATATATATATATATAATATTATATAGTTATATATATATACTAATATATTATACACACCGCAGCAAAACTCACCCACTTATAGATCACGATACTATATATATAAGTGAGAGTATTATGCGAATGTATAAGAACTTGTGTGTGTTAAGAATAGGCTCGAGGGAAATTTATGGTACTGCGTGAGCGAGTGCACATAATATATAATAAATAGTGTAGTAAAATAATGATCCAGTTAAAAAGGCCATCTGGGCAAACCCAATAAAAATCATCGCTCTCGTTTTGCCTTATAAACTATGTTATATATGGCTGGCTATATATACTATAATATATAATAATATATAGTATAATATTATATATATATATATAATATATAAATATATATATATATATATATATATATATGATATAATATATATATAAATACTCTTCAAATTTAATGGCACCACAAGGGTACGTGGCGAAGGAAGGTTAGAAAAGGTTGAAGAACGCTGAAGACACTTTATTTGACAATGACAATAACATGGTGGAATTTCCTCCCAAAAAAACGTAGGGTTGATGGAGTGTGAGGTCCGAAGGTGCCAGCAAAATGGTCTCGCAGTAGGGTACGGGGGTTCGGCGCTGCAAATACACAATGTGGTACGTATGGCGATGGCCGACGGGGGGTGTGGTCGAGAAGAACTTCTAATATGTATGTTCTAATACCGTGTCAGTCGCTCCCTGCGAGAAATCACGATAGTACTGCGGCTTGACAGCTGAGCACCAGCCTGGCATCGCTTTCGACACTGAGTGGGCGAATGTCCTGGACAGTGATTTTGATCCCATACATCGTGCAATTACCCTTTCAGCTGTCGCAGGTCCGTGAGGGTCCGTGGAGGGGTTTCCAGCTGTCGAATCCGACGATTCGAGGATTATCCCACAAGGATGAATTCGATTAAGCTGAGGTCCTGACTAAATGCTGGCCATTTCAACGCCGAAATTTGAACCGTCCGTAAGGTAGTCGTTCAGCGACATTGGGGCCTTGTGTGGTCTTTAGAACGAACGGGCCCCGTCCCCGGCCCCGCCCCGCCCCGGGCCACGGCCTGAGGCCCGGCCCCGGCCACCGGCCCCGGCCCGACGGCCAAAAATCAGGAACAAATATTCTGGTCGTTTGCCACCGGGGGTAACTGTATACATGGTTCTCTAAACTAATCTACGAGAATTGAAATACCTAAAACTATAAAAAAATAGTACCATACATAGCTATAAAATTGATGCAAAATATATAAACATTACCTAAATATAATCAATTTTTTTTTGGTTTTTTACTATGATTTAAATTATAACATTGAGGCCAAATTATAATTTTTCCCGAGTTTTTTTAAAATAAAACATAATTCGAAATTTTATATATCCGCTCACAAGCGAATTTCCGAAAAGGAAGACTAAACATACTTGGTAATAATATGTTATACTCATATCTCTTCAAGAAAATCAAATTATCCAGTACATCCTCTTTTAAAATAGTACATATATTTAATTGAATTAGAAACTAATACTAGATATCTATTACTACCTCTATTATATATACCATCTAGTATCGTCACCTTATTAGCTGCATATTATATATAGTTATGAGCTAAATAATCATATATATACCTTCATTATATATTAGCTAGCTTGGATAAAACTCATTATATAACATCTCTCATGGCCTATAAGTGAGATAAGGTGAGCGTAGTCTAACTCATTTATATTGTTATATAGTTTAATACTAGATATAATTTATATATATATTATATACTTTTTAGAGAGGGAAGCCCTTGGATTCTTTTTTAGTTTTATGCTTTACTGTCACTTCATTTTATACTAAATGTAACACACAATTACAACAAACAGTTGCGTTAAGAGACCTCTCCGCATTATATAGCATAGAGAGAGAGCTAACTCTCTCCACTTCAGGCTAAGGACTCGGAATTTCTTTCCTTGTCATCGTTATACATCAAGCTTTCATGTGTGTTTCAGTTGTCTGCTATTTTCTTCATGGTGTGTGTTGTTGAAATATTTGATGTTTTCAGATATTTTCATTTTTGTGTATAAAATCTATCTATCTTAACTTCAACGGGATGCTTATTGTAGTTGTTTCTATTATAAAATTGCAAAAGGATTCCATGATTTTGCAATGGTTCGTGTGATTGATATTTCTGATCATTTTTATATTGTTGATATTGATAGAGTGCGCCTGTGTTACGCCTATGACTGTTAGCTGAATTTATGCTGTCCTTGTGCAGGTCATCTGTTATGTTGATTTTTTCTTTCTTTGCAAATCGTAGTTTCACCTATATTATGTTTTTATGCAAAGTATTTGCAGGGAATGTGATATATTTACAGCTTTGGGGAGATTTTCTTTTCGATTTGGGGGTTTGAGAATGTTTTTTAAGGTGTTATTTGATGGAATGAGGGGTAATATTTTTTGGTTAATATTTGTTTTAACGAATAGAATGGTAATTGAGGAATTGGTAAAAAGGAGGGGTTGCTATTTTTGCGGGGAAAGGTTGCTATAGTACTACAAGAAATAAAGAGCCAGACCCTTTTTGCTTTGGTAAAGGCTTTTGTGATGAAAAACTCCGGATAGTAAAGTGATTTGAAAGTATTGTGATGTATTTAGTTTCTTGCTGCTAGAAGAGGGGAGAGGCATATACGAAAGGCACGGAGAAATAGAGATGAAAGAACAGCTAATTTTGTGTTGGGGAATGATTAGATAGCCAATGTAATTATAGTTTGTACGTTTTGGTTTTCTTTTATATATAATAAAAATTGCAATTGATTGTTATTCCATGTGATAAAGGTCGAAGAAGGGGATAGAGTTGTTGGGAGGCATTTCTATCGTATACTGGGAACTGAAGGATGAATAGAGTTAATATAGTTAGGACATCATTAGGGTTGGTGTTGTGAGGGAGGGAGACAAAAATGTCATCTACATACTAATCCATAAACTATTGTTTAATAAAGGGTGGGGTAAAATATGATAAATTCTGTTAGTTCCATATATATGTTACTGAGTATGGGAGACAGTGGGTCTCCCATACCAGGCCGGAAAGTTTGTTTGTAATAGTTTGCCGTTTAAAATGAAAGAAAATATTTGTAATGGAGAGATGGGCCTTCCGTTCTCCATATATTAAAACCAGCTCATTAATCTCTAATGAGCTGGTTTTAATAGATGAAACGGAAGGCAATCTCTATAACAACATTAATTTCTTTCATTTTAATGGCAAATATTACAAACAAACTTTCGCCTGGTATGGATCCCCATGTTCTCCAATAGACTTCCAGTAACATATTATATGGAACTAACAGAGAGTTATTTATCATATTTTACCCCACCCTTAATTAAACCAATAGTTTATGGATTAGATTATGTAGATGACATTTTTGTCTCACTCCCTTCACAACACCAACCCGCAGATATGAGTATGTCCCTCAGAAAGCAAACTAATCATTAACTCAATCATCCTTCACGCCTTTCTATGTATACGATAGGAACCTCACAGACTCACTCGCTTCCTGCGATACCCCTTATTCGTACTCACATCGAGGCAGAACTAACATACACTTGCAATTCCTTATAGTATAGAAAACACCAACATTCGCACCAAACTATAGAACATTGGCTATCTAATCATCCCCAAACACAAAATTAGTTCCGTCATCTCTATTTCTCCGTGCCTTTCGTATAGTTGCGTCATTTCCCCCCTCTCTAGCACAAGAAACTAAATACATCCACAATACTTTCAAAACTAACTTTACTATCCTGAGTTTTCATCGACAAAAGCATTTAACAAAGCAAAAAAGAGGTACTGTAGCACCGTTCCCCCGAAAAATAGCAACACCTCCTTTTTACCAATCCTCAATTTACCATTATATTCGTTAAAGACAAATATTACCAAAAAATATTCACTTAGTTCCAGCAAATAACATCACCTTAAAAAACCATTCTCAAACCCCCAAAACGAAAAGAAAAATCTCCCCCAAGCTGTATAATATCACATCTTCCCTGCAATTCGGCAATAAACATATATAGTGAAACCATGAGAGTTTGCAAAGAAGAAAAAATTCAAACATTACAGATGACCTGAACAAGGAACAGCATAAATTCAGCTTTAACAAGTTCATAGGCGTAACACAGGCCACTCTATCAATATCAACAATAATAAAGATGATCAGAAATATTCAATCACACGAACCATCGGCAAAGATCATGAATTTCCTTTTGCATTTATGAATAGTAGACAACTGTACAATAAGGCATGCCGCTTATTGTATAAGATAGATTTGTAATAACAAAATTTTTGTTGCTGAAGACTTCTATAGGTGTGTCATTGACTCCCTGAAGAAAATAAGCAGACCATCAAATCCCACCTTGCACACATGATTGGAACCAAGAGACAGCGCGAATCCTTGAGCGCGTGAGAGAGGTATCTCGCGTGTCGGGACATCAATTCACATATATTTCATTAAAAAAAAAGTGTCTTTAACAATGTTTTTAAATTTTTGTGTACATTTAGTAATAAAATGAAGTGACAGTAAGGCATAATACTAAAAAAGTCCAAGGGCTTCCTCTCCAAAGTAAATATATCACTACGACAAAGTATTCTTAAATATATAGTATATGACTATATAGATATAATATATAGATATGATATAATATATATAAATAAGTAGCATATTATATTGATGTTATAGAAAGATATATGTATATATAAATTATATATTTATTATAATAATAATAAGATGAGATATATATATATATATATTTATATAAATGTATACTATATATATATTATATATATATATATATTATATATATTATATAATATATATATATATATATATTATATATATATAGTATATTATATATACTATAATTAATATATATATATATAGATATTATATATATATATAATATATATAATATTATACTATAATATATATATATATAGTATATATATATATATATGATAATTAATATTTTATTCTTCAAGAAAATCAATTATTTTCTAAAATTCCTTTCGAAACTCTTGATTTATTTGAAGTAATTAAATGTATCCTTTTTTATAATTTTAAATTATAATTTAATGAAAATTCATTCATTATTAAAGTTCTCATCTACACTTAGTTTGACCTTACTATTTCTAAGTTAGCTAGACCCGCGGCCCCGCCCCGGCCCGGCCCCGGCCCCGGCCCCGGCCCCGCGCTAAATTAGAGCAAGCCCCGGCCCCGCAAAATTCCGCCCCGGTCGGTCCACCTAGTGGTCTTGCATTGTGCATGTATTAGGATAAAAGAGACGCGGAATGTAGGGGGCAATATGGCTCGACATACGTTCGAGAAGTGTCTGAGCTGAGATGCATTACACATGTAAACTAGAGAACCTGCATCGAAATGCGCAGCTCCGACCCGATAAGAGATGCCTCCAACAGACCATAACCGACCACCCAAAACGGCGGGCACCTGCAGCACATGGCATTGCGCGAACCTTCTCCGTCAGTCGTCGATATACTCTAGCACCTTGTCGAGGCGGTACAGAGAAACTCTCGACTCGTCCGTAAAGAGCACCTATTGCCCACAATGATCGTACGACAACCGTGGTCAACACTGGTGCTCTCGAACGCGACGCCTCAGTGTCACACGGCCCTCTCTTATTTAGTCGTAGTTGCATGGGTCGGTGTGTCAGCTAGTGGCTCAGGCGAAGCCAGCCTCTACACGCGACGCGTCCCACGCAAATATGACACGTGACAACTAGTCTCAGCGTCGAACGCAGCTCTCTTCGTCCACTCACTCTATGTGGCGTCTCATACCACACCGTCATCTACAATAATAATATATAACACCTCTCGTCATGACACGCAAGACGTTATAAAGCACTATCTGATCCACTTAGTGTTCGTTCTCACTCACCGTCTAGCGATCCGATCAACGGTGTACAGCGGTTTCCTGTACGTGAGACCACCCGTCGCACATCCAGCTGCCGCCATTATCTCTATACCGTCACATAGACACTGCGTTACCCGTCGGTGATCTTCGGCGTAGTGTGAGTGCTGCCTACGCAATTCATGCGTTGCCGTACAGCTATTTGCCTCTCCAATGTTTTATCTCTGAGGTCGCTTTCGATACCTGATTGAATTCCTACGCTCGAATTATACCCCGGACATAAAACCTACCCCATCTCTCCCAGTCTAGTTACGTGCGTTTATGTTGGACCTAAAAATTTATCGCGGTGACGGCCCCATTACTGCAGCGAATTCTCTGCGTGGTGGTTACATGTTACACTGATGCTGTCGTCTGTGTTTGTGTGGGGTTTCATGGGTTAAGGCCTTTCCGTTCCTGTGATTGATAATTTACCCAGTGGTGCATTATTTTTTTGACAAGTAGTATAATATAGATATATATTATATATATATATTAGTATATATATATATATCTAGATATATATATACTATATATAGATTATTATATATAATATACTATAAATATATTATATATTAATTATTGATAAAAGTAATATATATATATATTATATATATATAAATTATTATATATATTATATATATATATATATATATGATATAAATATATTATAATATTATACATATATATATATATATATTATATATATATATACAATATATATATATATAATATATAATAAATAATATATATATATACTAATAGTATATACAAGCCAGGAAATACATAGATTATATTAATATATATAATATACTATATCTATATATATATATATATATTATATATATATATATATATATAATATATATATATATATTATATTATATATATATATCATATATATATATATATATATACGCGTATATATATTATATATATATAAATATATATATATATATATATATAGATAGGAGTAATAATATATATAATATATATATATACCTATATATATATATATATATTAATATATGTATTATATATATATATAATACCTATATAATATATATATATAATATATATATAAATATATATTATTATATATAAAATAGTAAATATATAAATATATATGTATTATATAATATATATATATATATATAATTAATATACTATATAACTATATATATATATATACTATATGAATATATATATATATATATATATATAGATATAATATAATAGTATATATAATATATATATATATTCTTGAGAAAAAATACACATTTGCATTACACTATTGTACATAGACATAAGATAAAAAATAAGCATAGAAAAAAAGAAGCACCAACAAACTAAAGGTCGCGAAGTAATGCGACAATACAAAAAGACAAATGGTGGGATAACCTAATATAATTGGAAGATTAGGAAGGAAAAAAGCTTAAAATAAGTGGAATTTATTTTTAGACATATTCCAAATTTTAACGACATCTCAAAATACTGTATTTCTAAATTTGGCCGTTAATATATATATATATGCTGGCTTAAAAAAATAAAAATATAAAGGAAAAAAAATATAATGCTCAATGCTTCATTTTCTATTTACAATAATATCAAGGGAAATAATAAGCTTAGTTTTTAACGTCCTTCTTTTAATAGTTCCTAGTATTTAGGACTCAAACGATATTGTAAAGCTACAAGAAGGA
>JABUQX010066047.1:5000-12500 GCA_015478945.1 Trachelipus rathkii | reverse complement strand
ACTCAGGATAGTAAAGTGATTTGAAAGTATTGTGGATGTTACTTTAAGTTCTTGTGCTAGAAGAGGGGGAGAGCATATTATCAAAAGGCACGGAGAAATAGAGACTCGACAGAACAGCTAATTTTGTGTTTTGGGAATGATTAGATAGCCAATGTATATAGTTTGGGGCGAATGTTGGGTTTTCTATTTATAGTAAATTGCAAGTGATTGTATATTTCCCAGTGATTAAGGTATCGAGAAGGGATTTAGAGTTGTTGGACAAGGACATATTTCGTTATCGCATATACTGAACTAAGGATTATGAATAGAGTTTGAATATAGGTTTAGACATCATTAGGGCGTTGGTGTTGTGAGGAGGGAGACAAAAATGTCATCACAAATCTAATCCATAAACTATTGTTTAAATAAAGGGTGGGGTAAAAATATGAAATTCTTTTAGTTCCATATATATGTTACTGAGAATGGGAGACAGTGGGGACATACTCAGGCCGAAAGTTGTTTGTAATATTTGCCATGAAAATGAAAGAAAATTATGTTGAATGAGAGATTGGCCTTCCCGTTTCATATATTAAAACAGCTCATTAGTCTCTCATTACAACATTAATATATGAAACGGGAAAGCCAATCTCTCATTACAACCATAATTTTTCTCTTCATTCTTAAAAGGCAAATATTTACAAAAACAAAACTTTTCAGGCCTGGAGTATTGGGATCCCCACTGTCTCCGACATACTCGAAGTAACATATATATGGAACTATACAGAATTTTTATTCATATTTACCCCCACCCTTTTATTAACAATAGTTTATGCAATATAGATACCTGTAGATGGACATTTTTGGTGCCCCTCCCTCACAACACCAACACCTAATGATCGTAGAAACTATTTAACTCTATTCATCCTTCAGTTCAGTATAAGATAGAAATGCCTTCCACTTCCAACAACTCTATCCCCCTCCTCGATACCTTAATCACATGGCAATAACAATCACTTTGCAATTATATATATAAGAAAACCAGAACATTCGCCACCAAACTATATTACATTGGCTATCTAATCATTCCCCAAACCACAAAATTAGCTGTTCTGTCATCTTCCTAATTTTTTTTTCTTTTTTTTTCCCGTTGCCTTCCGTGTTTTTCGTATATGCTCTCCCCCTCTTCTTTAGCACAAGAAACTAAATACATCCACAATACTTTTCAAATCACTTTACTATCCTGAGTTTTTCATCACAAAAGCATTTAACAAAGCAAAAAAGAGTACTATAGCACCTTTCCCCAAAAATAGCAACACCTCCGTTTATTTTACCAATTCCTCAATTACCATATATTCGTTTTAAAAAACAAATGATTACCATCACACCAAAAAATATTACACCATCACCAACAAACATAACATTCACCCTTTAAAAAACATTTTCAAACCCCAAAACCGGAAAAGAAAATCTCCCCCAAAGCTGTATATATTACATCCCCCTGCCATACTTGCAATAAAACATATATAGGTGAAACCATACATTTGCAAAGAAGAAAAAATCAACATACAGTCATGACCTGCACAAGGACAGCATAAATTCTGCTTTAACAAGTCATAGGCGTAACCCAGGCCACTCTATCAATATCAACAATATAAAGGTGATCAGAAATATCAATCACACGAAACCAGTTGCAAAATTTCAGTGGAATCCTTTTGCATTGTATAATAGTAACAACTAAATAAGCATCCCGGCTGAAGTTAGATAGATGGTATACAAAGATGAAATATCTGAAAACATTCAAAATATGTCAACAACACCATGAAGAAATAGGCAGACCCAACTGAAAAACACACTTGAATTGATGAAGATCAAGAAAGAAATCCAGTCCCTTAGCCTAAAGAGGTCTCGCGTGTCGGGACGAAAATTAGTCTTATTCCTTTGTTAAAATTTATTTCATTTAAAAAAAAAGTGTCTTTAACATGTGTTTAATTTGTGTACATTTAGTAATTTAAAATGACGGCACTCTGACGAAGAGTGACCAGTAAAGCATACACACTTAATGAGAAAGTAATCAAGGCCTTCGCTCTCTAAAGTCTACTATAATTATCTAAAACTATATATATATATATAATATAATATATATATATATATATTATTATAGATATATATAATATATAGATATATATAAATATATAATAATATATATATTATATATATAACTATATATATATATAATATATATAGATAGTATATGTTAATCACAATGTAAAAATAAATAATTGTAAAAAGAGGATTCCGCGAAAATATTGATTTTCTTGAAGATACTTTCATACTAAATACATTAATATTTTAACATTTATATTTA
Source organism: Trachelipus rathkii (assembly GCA_015478945.1). Lineage (NCBI taxonomy): Eukaryota > Metazoa > Arthropoda > Malacostraca > Isopoda > Trachelipodidae > Trachelipus > Trachelipus rathkii. The sequence goes on along the minus strand of JABUQX010066047.1, from coordinate 10,156 downwards.
GTTCCTATACAAAAATCACTTGATATATAAAATTTCGAATAATATTTTTATTTTTAAGAAAAAAAAAAAAAAATTATAAATTGGCCTCAATTTTAATTTGGAATCAATAACATAAAAACCAAAAAAAAACATTGTCGAAGATATAATATTTAGCGTAGTTCTTATATATTTTGCCAATCAACAATTTATAACAAAAATAGTAATGGAATTTAAAATATATTTTTTTATTTTGTGTTGATTGAATTCCTCTATTATTATTTAGTGTAAATTTACAGTTAAACCCGGTAGAAAAACCCCGGTTTTTTCCTGATTTTTGGCCGGGGCCGGGGCCGGTGCCGGGGCCGGGGCCCCGGGGGCCGGGGCGCCGGGTCTCGGGCCGGGGCCACGGCCGGGACCCCGGGGGGGGGTTTCCCGTTCCTAAGACCACACAAGGACCAACCTGTGATGAACGACTACCTTAGGCACTCGGTCTCCCAAGACATTTCGGCGTTGAAATGGCTCTAGCATTTAGTCAGGACCTCAGCTTAATCGAAATTTGTGGGATATCCTGAATCGTCGCGATCGACACTGAAACCCCTCCAACGGACCCTCCCGGAACTTCGACAGGTTACTGCACGAATGTTATGGGAATCAAATCACTGATCCCAGGACATTCGCCCACTCATCGAAAGCATGCCAGGTCAGTGTCAGGCAGCCATCTGTGCCAGAGGGGGTCATACACGGTATTGAGACAGACCCAAACACCCCCCGCGGCCATCGCCGTACGTACCAACATTGTGTATTTGCAGCGCCGAACCTCCGAACCCTACTTGCGAGACCCTTTTGCTGCACCTTGGCCTCACACTCCATCAACCTACGGTTTTTTTTGGGAAGGAATCCACCATGTTATTGTCATTGTCCAATAAAGTGTTTTCACGTTCTTCAACCTTTTCTACCTTTCCTTCGCCACGTACCCTTGTGGTGCATTTAATTTTGAAGAGTTTATAATAGTATATACTAAATATATATATATATACTACAAAAAATATAATATATATATATACTATGATATATATATAAACTATATATATAACATATATATAAATAGCTATAGCTATATAATATTATATACTATACACGCATAGTTATTAGGAAAACTGAACAGATTTTAAAGACATTGGGTTTGCCATCCTTTTAACTTTATCGATCATTAATTTTACAATTATTTTTATTATGCATGCTAGGACCAAATTCCCTCCACAAATGACCTTGGGCTTTGACTCCTTGCATATATAATATATATATATATATATATTATATTATATATAGATAATATCATATATATATAGTATATATATACATATATATAGATATATATATATATATATATTATATTATATAGATATATATATAATTATATATATAGTATATATTTATATAGCATATCTATACTATATATATATATTTATATATATATATACTATATACTATATATATATATATATAAATATTATTATAGTATATATATATATATACTACCTATATATCATACAATACTATATATTAAATATACTAACGCGTATATATACTATACTTAATATACTCACTATACCTATAACTATCATTATAAAGCACAATACCGATTCTTTTTTAAAATATAACTTTTAATTTATTAAATATAGTATATACTATACGTAGATATATAAATATAATATATATATTATATAATATATATAATTATATATTCATTGTAAGTATTAATGTCTAATAATCTATTTAACAAAAGACTTATAAGAAACCCTATCACAATAGGCTTAAAAACTTTCCCCTAAATAAAAAAAAAAAAAAAAAAAAAAAAAAAAATAAAAAAAAAAAAAAAAAAAAAAAAAAAAAAACACTCTCTTTTAACAAGGGTAGTGGCTCAATGTTAGGAAACAATGAGTCACAAGGCAAAAGGGTTTCCTTCGAATTTCCTATTAGCAGTTACCTAGTAGTAGATCCCTCTTAGAATGGGGCAAGTGCCCGGAGGTTAGAACTTTTTTAAAGAGATCTTTAGTTAGGAGGTTTAGCTTCAACATCAAAGATCGCGTTGCTGGGACTCGAGCGGAGAGTCGAAATGTGTTTTTAGTGGAGCATTTAAGCCCGAAACTGATATATAAATATATATATATATATAAATATATTATTATATATAAATAGCTATAATTATAAATTTTTTTGAGTAAACCCTATAATATATCACATATACATATATATATATAATATAATATACACTACTATATATCATATACGGTATATAACTAAATATACTATCTATTAAATATAATATATATATATATATATATAGTATAATAAAACAATAATAAATATATAATATAATTTATACTTCCTAATATATCACCCTTAATATATATAATAATATGTTATAATTAGGATATAATATATAATATATATATATAAAAAACCTCACCATCTACTAATAAACGTAATATACTATACTGTACACTTAGAATACGTATATACTATGAATTCGTAGGAAGCATCTTATAATACGTATATATCATGTAATAATATATAAGATCATATACCTACTATATGATACCTTATAATATCATATATAGACGCTATATAATTATAAACGGAATTTGCAGTTTCGTACACCTATATATATATATATATAACATAACCTATATATAAGAGCTATTTATATACTAATACATAGTATTATATCGTGAGCTATAAGTAAATAGTCACTTGATAATCTATAATATAACGATACTAATACAACACCTACTATTATATACACTATTGATAATACTGCCACCCGCATAAAATGAATATATACATGAGCAGTAAACTATAGCATACTATAATTCATACTATATATATTCATATAATTATATATTATTATATTGAATACTATTAATATATATATATATCCTAGTAAATATACGTAAATACTACATTTAATGTAAATAGGCAATAAACACAGCATAAATTTGTATTAGAAATTTGTATAGTAAATTAAAAGAAACCTATTTATTCCCAACTCTGAGTTCAAAGTTTATTATTTTAAAAAGTATATATAACTACGCTCCAATTCAAATGACGTGAAAATTTAACATTAATCAGTCACGGAATAGCAAACAAGCTATGGCAGTTTTTCATTAATGACCAAAATTTTGGATCTATTTTATTTTATTTTTTTCAGGAAAATATTTAAAGAATAGGAATAAAATAGTTTAATATTTTTTTTCACATTGTTTTCAGAACTCTCTGAACCTTGTAATTTGGCATTTCAATGATGCAAATCGGACGAAAATTACCAAATTACTCACCACCTTTATTTTTTCAGGATTTCTAGGACCAAATTCTCTCAAATACAAATTAAAAACCACTTTCCCAATAGGCCGTTGGTGTATTAACCCTAAAATGGCAAGTCAAGAACTTTTTAGTTTTCCTACATCGACATTTATTCATCATTATACCTAAACTAATCTAATATGTCAAAGTTTTTAAAAAATACAAAAATAAATAAACTACTAAATATAGTTTTTGGCTAAAAGAAAAAAAAAAAAAATAATATTTTTATACAGCTCTCTCTCTCTCTCTCTCTCTCTCTCTCTCTCTATATATATATATATATATATATATATATATATATATATATATATATATATATATATATATATATATATATATATATATATATACTAATATATATATATATACGTACTATAACAACATACTATATATATATAGCTAACTCATATATATATATATACTATATATTAATATATCAGTGGCGGCTCGTGTTCAAAATTCTTGAGTAGGCAAATCAAAATAGTAATATAACTACATAATACTAATATATATATAATAGTATAATATGATATATAGATATATATAGTATATAGAATATATATATATATAATTATATATTTTATATATAGTATATATAAAAATATATATATATATAATATACATTATATATATATAATATTTATATATATATATATATATATATATAGTATTATTATAATTACTAGTATATAATTATATCATATAGAAACCTAGTAACACACAACACCACACGGACGACAATATCACTATTATTATAATGATAAGATATATATAATATACTATACTATATATTATATATATACTAATACCTCATAATATTATATATATTACTATACTATATCATATATATATATATAATATATACGCTATATATATATATATAAAAATATATACCTTATTATATATATATATAATATATTAGCTGACAATGCAAGAGAATGAATTGTTTCATATATGAATCACTCACTGATTGCAAATATTCTAACATTGAATATTCAAGAGATAGGCCTAAACACTCGTAAAAGAATCTAGTAATTTTTAGATGAATGCAGAATAAATTAATTACTAAAAATAAATAATATGAAAAAATCCTATTATTACTAAGTAAAACTCCACACTAAACATCATTACATTTAAATACATGAAATGGAGCTACTGCTGGCTGCAGAGCATGCTACGAGAAGTAGCGAAGAAGTAGTTCTGACTCAAGCGCCCTTCTTCTCAGACTCCTTGTTAGAGTCAATCTTTTCAACTGAAATTTGAACTTAAAATAAGTCCCAGGTATAAAAGATTGATTCAAGTTAGATAAAATTATTAATTATTTACATTCACTATAAATATTTTATGTAAATAATATTATTATTTCTTGCTAATGCAACTTAAATGGGGATTATTTAAAACAGAATAAGGACTGCTACTTAAGTCGTCAGCCACCATCCAAGTTACCTAGAGCCTTGAGAATTACGAGAAACTCATTTTTTGACTCAGAGAAGTAGAACAAATTGCCAAACGATGCGCGTACTATCTAAAAAAAGGAATCGCAGTAGAAAATTGATGCCCCGGCGAGTCTTAAAGCTAGGGTTCGAACGAAAATACGTTATATAGATCATATATATAGGTATATATATATCATATATATAATATATATTATTATATATAATATATATATAGATATATATATATATATATATATATATATATATATATATACGCTGAATAATATCTATACATTAATTCTAATACATACTTTAAAGGCATAAATAAGTAGTATAGTAGTAGTATAAAGTATTTGATTGGACATTTAATTTACATGA
>JABUQX010066046.1:0-17500 GCA_015478945.1 Trachelipus rathkii | reverse complement strand
TTCCTCCTTATATAATTCCAAACATCTTTCTTTTTAAGCTTCATCATGGCTTTTAGTACATTCAACCACGACCTTTTTTTTTTTTTTTTTTTTTTTTTTTTTTTTTTTTTTTTTTTTTTTTTTTAAATACACCGTTGCAATCCACTTTATTCCACCACCTCACTGTTAACCATTCTTACTTCCTACTTTAAGCACATCCACACGGCTGGGAGACCGAAAGAAAAAGTGGATGAGCACAAAGTTAAAGAGAATGCTGAGAGCGAGAGAAAGGAAATGGAAGTTTGGGTGCATAAAGAGGAGTGAATGGCGGTGGTTTCTGTGAAGGGGAATGGTTGTGGCCCACCGGGCCATATGCCATAGTGAGGGACCGTCGCGGTCCCGTGGAAGCTCTAGGGTGGATTTTCTGACTGCGACGAGTTTCTCACTAATCAGTTATAAAAGAGGTGGTGGAAGATATATCGCTTGGGTATATTTTAGTCGAAAAAGAAACAGAGTGCACGTCGATGATGACTCCTGAAAGGCGACTATTGGTTTTTGAAGAGAAGAACAAGGTGCTTTAGGAAGTGGTTTAGACGATGTGTGGAAATCAGATCTTTACATTTGAAACAAAATGATGAGAAAATGAAGGGAGAAGGAGAATAAGTGTAATTGAGGTTTCTATGGATTTGCCAACAGGCGTATGAAAAAAAACAAGGTGCGTTTAAGAGTGGTAGAGGAATGTTGTGGATCAAATCTTTACATTGAAACCAAATGATTGAGACAAATTGAGGGAGAGAAGGAATAATCTGTATTTAGGTTTTATGGGGATTTGCACAGGGCGTTACGATTTAGAAGTTAATAGGAAGCGTCTTAATGGCAAGGTTTAGTTGACTATATGGCTGTTGGTGGTAGCTCTGAATGGAATTCAAAAGTTATGTATGACGATGTGAGCGTGTGTAAGAATAAATGGTGTCAATGGTGATTGGTTTTAGATTTCATAGCGGAGTGAGACAGGGTTGTGTTATGTCTCCTTGCGTTATTCAATTTGTATATGGATGGGGTTATGAAAGAATCGAGGTGGGATGGCAGGAAATGGTGTTAAATGATGGAAGCAATGGAGCAATGAGTGGAGAGGTCGCCCTACCTTTCTATGATGCGGATTGATTTGGTTTTGTTGTGGGCGGAACAGTCTGAAAAGACGAGCGAAAGATCTTCGTCCCGAGGATTGGTAGAAAGATGATCCGAGTCGTGTCGTCACGTTCTTAACAGGAGGGTATTGAAAGTAAACGTAGATAAGAGTAAGGTTATGGTCGTGAGTGAGGCAGTTCCTCATGTGTGTGAGTTATTGTAGATGGTGTGAGCAGCTGAACAAGATGTCTGAGTGTAAAATATTTAGGGTATGTGTTGGATGGACGGAAGGGAACGGATTGGATGCAGAGGTAGTAGCGAAAATTGTGAATGGGGCAGGAAGGTTGCTGGTGCAATTAAATCGTTGGTGAATGTAAAGGGACCAAGTCTTGAGTGCGCTAGGGTCTTACATGAGGGTATGTTGTTACCTGTGTTATTGTATAGTAGTGAGACTATGGTCTGGAATAAGAAGTTTAGATCTAAAGTTCAATGTGTACAGATGGACAATCTTAGGGCATGCTAGGGTACAGAAGAATTGACCCCTAAAAATATACTGAGGCCAATGAACGTATTAGAGAGGTCTGTGTGGTGTGAAGAAGGGGTAAAAAAAGAGAAAATAAATGAAAGTATGTTGAATGGTTTGGTTATGTGGAAAGAATGGATGATATTCGGTTGGTTAAGCGGATGTATAGTGGTGAGTGTGTTGGGAACCGACCGGCTGGGAGACCGAAGAGAAAGTGGATTGAGTAGGTGAACGAATGTCTGAAGGAGAGAAATGTGAGTTTGGCGGAGGCGAGAATGAAGGTGCATAATAGGAGTGAATGGCGGGGTTTTGTATGGGCGGCGTGGTTGTGGCCCACCTGGCCAAGGGATGAAACCCTTACATTGACGATTACCATGTGAGGGTCCGTCAGCGGTCCCATGAAGCTTCTAGTGTTGGATTTTTCTGTCTGTGCACGAGTCTCACTAATTAATGACAGAGGGGGCGGTAAGGCTGGGCTTTCCTTTCGATTTTTGTCATGTTTTTCTACTGCTCTCTCTCTCTCTCCGCTGACACGCACCTACCCCAGTCTTGGCCACATGAGGAGGCTAAATAAAGAAAGAGAAATATTACTACATTTTAAATTTTTATGTTTATATATCCTTTTTATGTATATATATAATATATATATTATAATATATATATAGTTATATATATATATAATATATATATATATATATATATATATATATATATATATATATATATATATATATATATATATATATATATATATATATTTTTCAGTAATGGTTTCTCGTTTGGAAAACCTTTGCGGAATTCAAGGGGCCATTGTACATGCAAACGAATTAGAGGTTAAGAAAACTCTTCTTGCTTGTTTGAATGATAACCCATTGCCAATTGTATATAAATCCTATTTTGGAGATTTGGAGGAGAAGTGGAGAGATATGGAGAAGAAAGTACCGGGTACATTACGAAATTTCAATTTGGTTTTGAGAGAAAAAATCTCTACACCTGTGGTTGTATTCTGCTCTTTTAGATCCTATGAATGGGCAAAATTACATGAGGAGAAATTTGGTTTGTCCTTCGATTATTGCTATTACTTCCTCAGGAGTTCTTTTTTTACCTCCACCGGAATGGTTAATAAAGAAAAGGCTGCGAGAGAGATTTTAAAGGACACTGAAATAAGTTCTTCCATTAGATTTTGCATAGCTTGTCATTACTGCTTTTCTGATGTCATTCCTGCCTTGTGGGAGCAACTACCAGAAGATAAGAGACCTAAAATCGTCAATGGAGAAATATGTACAAATGATTTGGGTAAATGTGGAAATGATGTGATGGTTATTTTATGGAGTAATTTTTTATTGGGAGAACGTAAAGAAAGGAAGTCTTTTTTATATGATAAATTTAAGAAATGCTTTGAGAATGAAGTGTCATTTAAAAACTGTTTTGAAGAGTTAAATGATCAACAGAGAAAGAGGGCTGTGATTTTTACCAGAAACAAGTTCAGGAAGATCTTATACGTGGGAAAAAGATATTTTTACTATCAAGAATTTTTACAATATCGGCCACAAATGGAAATGGTAAAATATTTGCTTCATTCTTTAGATGAGAACCAATTAAAGGTATTCTTCCAGGAACATGAAATGTTGTATTTAGTATTACATCATTTATTAAGTTGGCCTTATCAACACTTGTTTCTTGGCACAGTGAATAGATTTTGGGAAATATTACCGAAAAGTGGATTTTATTTGCTGCTGGTCAAAATCGTGACTTTGATGAACGATAAATTGTCTCGTAAATTTTATGATTTTCGTTCCATTTTTAAAGAGTTTTGGATACAAAGTCCTTCGTCTATGAAAACGTTTTTCTTTCGATATGAAAGTAATCATTTTCCAGATTTCGAAGAATATGAAGAGTTTAAGGACTTTAAAAAAAGGTTTTGTTGCAAAAATGATGAAAATTATAAATGTTTTATATTAAAGGAACTTTTTTATTTCTCTTCATTAACTATTGAAGATGATGAAATTATACGACTGATTTTTGCAAGTGCAACCATGGAAGAAAAGTTACGAATTGCAGAATTGTGCGAATATGATATTAGCATTTGTGATTTGAAGCGAATTGATTTACTTATTGAATGTTGCGTACCAAATGAAAGGGTTAGCAGTTTCAAAAGTATGCTATTTAATTTAGATGGTGTATTGAAGTCTTTGTCGCTTTTCATATTCGGCAGTAAATTGCTACAGCTTCAAAAGATTCTTAGTTGGGGTTTGAATGGTGAGGAGTTAAAAGAATATCAACAAAGGTTATTGCATTTAATTTTATCGTCAGGAAATAATGCTCTTCTTTTTTCCAGTCCCAACAATTTAAAATGTATTGATAAGTTTTTGGAATGGATTTTTTCTTCAGATGAAATTAAAGTGTTTAAGGAAAGCATGGTTATAAGCGTGGACGATTTGGCCAAAAAATATGAGATCATGATGATAAGTGGGAGGATATTTCAAAAGATTGATTTATATTTGAATTGGATTGACTTCTCCCAGAAAGAATGTAAAGATTTCAAAAGACAGTTTGCATTTCACGATATAATAATTGAATATTACAGTAGGTGTGTTTCGAGAAGGGAATTATGTCAAACGGATGAATTCATTCGATGGGCAGAACTTACAGAGTCTGAGATGAAAGATTTTAAAAAACGTTTAGTGTTTGTTAAACAAAGAAATGTATCTTCAGCATGTGCTTCTTTAATATTAGAAGGGAAATCGGAGTTTGTTGAGAAATTGCTCAGTTGGACCCAATTTTCAAAAGAGGAAGTCAAGGATTTTTATTTTATTTTGTTAGATGATGTTACTAAAAGGAAAACCAAGTTTTTTAGTGAGTTTCCTTTATCAAAGGACGAGGAGGAAAAAAACTACAGGAAAATTTTCAGTTTAAAAACTGCTGACGTTATTGAATATTATGTGATGAAAAACAAGTGGGATGAGGTTGAAGAACTTTTAAATTCGCGTTTTTCATCCAGAAAGGAAATCGGTGAGTTCAAGAAAAAGTTTCCTTTAGAAATAAGTTGGTTATATTTAAAGCTGATTTTAGATAAGAGATTTGATGATGTCGACAAGTTCTTTACTTGGACGGGCATTGATGACAGCTTGAAAGAAGAATTACTGAAAAATATCATATTTAATAATCGTATTTACGAAATGGTTGCTACGTTGTTTATGGAAAGCCAGAACGAAATTGAGAGATTATTGAACTGGCTGTCTGCAAATGATTTATTATCGAACAAATGGAAAGAAAGTTTTTTGAATTGGTTTAATGAAAGCAAAGTTGAAGGAAGTTGCTTTTATTCCGATTGTGAATCGCAAATAGATATCAACTCATTTTGTTCTTCATGTGAACGTTACAGTCCATCTTCCAAAAATATTTCAGAATTCATTCGTTTGGTGGACGAACATGTCAATAAATGGAAAGGCAAACGGAAAAAGAAACTTGAATCTTCTCTTGAAATTAACACTAGACAAACTAAAAGAAGTCGTCATTGTTGACATCATTTTTGAAATTCCTGTTGGATCTTCTCTGACTTGGATCAATTATAAAACCCTTTTTTTTGCGTATTCGCGAAAAGACAATTATTCGTCGAATGTCTAATTCTCTATTTCAAATTTTTTTTTTTTCTAGCTTTAAATTTTTTAAAGTTTTATATATTTTATATACGTATGAAACTAATAAATGTAGAACTTGTTTAATTTTATTTTCCACGCACGCAAAGTGTCAAAGAGAAAATGTTTTATTAAATTTTCAGTCCATTTCTTGTAATTATATACTGAAATAACTATCGACATTCCCATGTTCAGTGGTTTAAAAACATGAAAAGTAGATTTTGGATTTCGAGAGATCATCATTGGGCCTCCATTCAGTTCCCCATACACTGGGGAAACAAACCTGCTGCAGAACAGATGTAGCCCACAACCATATCACCCTCATAAAACCATACAATTCGCTCCTTCTATGTACCATTCTTCTCGCTTGATCTACACTATCATTCCTTTCTTTCACACACTATTACTCTTTTTCTTAGGAATGTTTTGTCACTTCCTAACACAGACTGTGTACTAATTATACACCAGTTTCTGTACTATACATGAATATCGGTAATAACATACACTTCAAAAACCATAGTGCACTTAAAACTTAGTCCCTTTGCATTCACCAAAAATTTAATTGCACCAGACACCTTACTACCACTTACAACTTTCCTACTACGCTTATAATAATTTATGAGACGTAAAGCGACAGATGCATTTTGTGAAATTAATTGTTATAACCCCTAGTGTACAGTGGTGTAGTGGAGCGGGAACGCGTGGGAACGGCGTTCCCACACTGGTTTTCCCACAGTAAAAAAAAAAAAAAAATAGAAAATTTATTGCTGAATATTGATTTGGTATAAAATGATTGATGTAAATAATAAAACAATACTTTACAAACATTTGTAAACTCGATTGATGTTGATCTTAAATAATAATATGCAAAATATCACTAAAATGGGATAAAAATCCCTCAAGTGGAAACACTGTCGCCTGGCCGTCGCGCATCCGGCGTTCGTGTGGTGACCTGTCTGTCTTCAATATCTTGTCATTGTGCCTGTGCGTTACGTTAGTTCGCGTTACGCTTTACGTTGTTGTCTGTAGCCGTTGTTAATAATAAATAATCAGACGAACTGAAGGGTGAACGCAATTACTCAGTGTCAGTATGCATTATGGAATCGTCCAAGATAAATCAAAAAACACTTCTGTCGTTCTTCACTAAACAACAAAATAAAGATATAGGCAAACATTTAACCGAGGATTCAGATGATAAAAGTGGTTTACCGGCAACAGCTGTAAGTTCTTCATCTTCGGCAACACCTGACGTTGAAAATGTATCAAAATGGCCTTCTATATGGTCTAAGGATATGTGGGAACGCAAAAAAGAAGCGTTTCCTTGGTTAGATTGCAAAAACGGTAAATTAGGCTGTACATTATGTAGCCAAGTTTCTCATCTTGGTGCTTTCAAAAAGGAACGTACTTCAATTTCTAAAGAATGGTGTGCATTTACAATCACTTTCAATGGGTCTAATAAGTCTGCCCAACTTACTTCTTTAAGAAAAAAAATTTTCCTACACAAACAATCAGCAGGCCACTTGACAGCTGAGACCATATCTGCTAAGGCGGATAAGGAAACTATTGAAAATGTTTGTGATAAAATGAACATGTCCAACCTCGAATCTACCATAAAAATATTTAGATCAGCTTACTACTTGGCGAAAAATGATAGGCCTTTTTCTGACCATTCCGAACTTTTGGAACTTCAGAAATTGAATGGTGTGGACATTGGTGTAGGATTACACTCTAGATTTAGTGCAACTGAAATCATTAACCACATTTCTGATGAGATGAAAATACGAATTATTCAACAGATTAAAAGCATTTCAGGTAAAATTTCAATTGTGATTGACGAATCTACAAGCTTGAGTGATAAATCTACTTTGATCGTTTATTTAAAATGTGAAACCAGCAAAGATCTTCCACCAAATGTCTTATTCTTAGACCTGATTGAATTGCCTAATCAAACTGCTTATTCTATTTTTGAGGCCCTTTTAGGTTGTTTGAAAAAACATGGGTTTGATCATGAGTACCTAAAAGAGAATTTAGTTACATTTGCCTGTGATGGCGCTAGTGTCATGTTAGGGAAAAAATCTGGCGTCGTAGAAAAGCTATTACAACAATTTCCAAACATTGTTCCTTGGCACTGTATGAACCATAGGATAGAGTTAGCTGTAAGTGATTCAATCAATGATGTGGGAGCTGTTAACCACTTTCAAATTTTTATGGATAAGCTATACACTCTTTATAGCAAATCACCTAAAAACCAAAGAGAACTAGCCGAGTGTGCTAGTGAACTTGATTTGCAGCTAAACAAAATTGGTCGTATTTTGGGTACGAGATGGGTATCCAGTTCCTTTAAAACAGTAACGGCCGTTTGGTATGGCTATCAAGCATTGTACTCTCATTTTAAGAAGGCCCAAGAAGACAAGAACAGAACTACAACTGAACGAGCGATGTACAGAGGATTGATTAAACGCCTGACATCAACTCAATTTCTGTCAGATTTGGCGATCATGTATGACATATTAGCAGAGTTGTCGATGGTTTCAGAATGTCTTCAAAACAGGCAAACGACTGTAGTTTATGCAGACAAAATCATAAGAAGGTCAATTGCTTTTTCGAGTGCCTTAAAGAAAAACCTTGAGGCCAAAAGAGCTGCAATCGAGGGTAACTTTTGTGGTGTCCCCTTAACAAGTAGTAGCAAAATAACTGCTATTAATGACCAACAGTTGCTATCAAGTGTCATTAACAACCTTAATAGAAGGCTTTTCACCACTAGAAGCAGCAACGAACCATCTACACGGACCAACAATCACGAAAATTAATTCTTTCAGATTTGCAAGTGCTTGAAAGCAAAAGCTGGCCTCCCAACAAATCAGTTGGATACGGTGAAAAAGAAATCGAAAAACTCTGTGCAAGATTCAGGTTGAATTTAAACAAAATTAAAAACAGCTTCCGAGATTATCTAGAAAACAGCACGGTCATTCCAAAGGATTTAAAAAACACTGATGAATTGCTCCAAGCTCATTCCTTGCAGTTCATCAGAGTGCGAACGGGGTTTTAGTCATATGAATATAATAATATCGCCAACTAGAACAAGACTGACCATCGAGCACGTGTCAGCCCTAATGTTTTTCAAGTTGAATGGCCCAAATATCCGGACATGGAATCCAGAGCATTACGTCAGGACATGGTTACGACAACACCGCGTAGCTGATGATACTAGAACTCGACGAGCTAAACATGAACCCGACAAAGAAGAAAACGCCTTTGCTGATTATTTGTAAACGGTTGATTATATTTTCTTGGATTTGTTTTATTTCTCTCTTTGTGATTTATGGAATATGTTTTATTAAAAAAAATGAGGTTATGTTAGTAAGGTTAGTTTAACCTACATAAGAATAGTTGAATATAAGTATAACTATTTTATGATGTATTGTAAAATAATAAAGTAAATCTATAAAAATATGGTTACTATTTTTTTTATTTTCTTTTTCCTATAAGTATCCATATTAATTTAATAATTAATAAATAATTAATTAATAATTAATAAATATTATTTAATATTTATTCAGCGAGCTCAGATACATTCTATGCTCTTAGCTATTGTAGGCATTCTAGGAAATCATATAAATACGACTTTCCATATAATTTGACAAATATATTTAAATTCAGTTACCTGTTCCAGTTGCTCACCATCCAACATGATTTCACCCTTTAGACTCTCCTCACCTACATATCTAGCCAAATCTCTACCAATTCTGCTACACAACCACTTTATGCGTTCATACATATTGGAATCAGGAATACCACCAGTAAGAATATTTATAGTGTTGGATAATTTGTTTATTTTATAGTTTCTTGTTGATTCATATTGAAGTGTCCTCCACAACGTGTGGGCGAGAGTCCTCCACCTCCCTCTTGATAGAAAACTTGTTATTGATATGATACTTGTAATGTAATGTAATTGATATCGAATTAAATTACATCAAAATAGGAAAACATCATATTTTTAAATTACTTTTCGTTACAAAATTGATTGAATAAGATAAACTTTGTCTTTTTATTTTACCAAACATTAGATGATATAAAGAGAGTGAGAGGACTATGGAGCAGGAACCAAAAATATTTTTTGTTTAATGCAAAATAGTTTTCATATTTGTAAGTGAAAAGAAAAGGAATTATCAACAATCATTTATCATTATATAATTTCATAACCTGTAATTAATTCGAAAATGTGGGTGGAACTGGAATGCCCCTAAGTCGGATAATTTTTGAAGGTATGGAACCGAAGAAGCAAAATAATAGTTATTATCCTTTTAGATCCCAATTCAAGTACGTATTGACAGTTACCCGAGAATTAAATACGAACTACAAAAATAAACGAAATGGAATACGAGACTGAGTAGAAGAAATCGGCGAAAGGAAGAAGTTTTAAAGAAATGAGATGAAATATTCTTAAGCTAATTTTAGACAGAAGATCTGATAATATCGACAGGTTCCTGACTTGGACGGAGGTTCACGAATATTACAAAAAGTTTTAGATAAATCTTGTTAGATTCTAAGTTTCATGCAATGGTTGCAGAATTTTTGTTTTAAAAAATAAAAATTAAATAAATTACTTTTTAAAAGATAGAATTCTTAATTGAAAGGGGTTATGAAAGGATATTTGCATTTATAGAGAAAAATCTTCACCATTTTGTATCTTGATTATAAAAATCTGGGAATAGGAAGTATAACATGTTCTGTGAAACTGAAAGGTGTTATGAATATATAAATCATTATGGATAACTTTTTGCTAAGGAAAAACTACAGATTTGAGATCTTATATTTCATTTTTATTATTTTGTTTTTCCATATATGTGTGTCAATTGTTATCATGGTAACTTTCATCTTATTTTTCTTTACATCCACTGTAATATTTTTTTCTTTCACAAACTATTTAAGGACATTTCTACACTATTTTTACCTCAATTTTTCCAGTAAAATCAGAGTTTGTTAAATTTTCATAAAGGCTAAAATCAAGATAATTGTTTTGAATCCAATGATAAAACATACTTCAAATTTCCTTGTTAGTTTTTATAATCCATTTTTACTGCAATGTAAACACCGCTGTGAAACGTATCTCATTAGTAATTACTCTTCTAAGTCATTATTTTCCGTTACTTTTTCTTTAACATTTATAAGACTCTTGCAAGTTTATTATTCGTTTCTCAGTGAAAAAACGAGCTTCATTACTCCGTGTGTATGTTCGGTCCCAGTCTTAACCACTGCCACTGGAACAGACAATGAAAATTGTCACCTTTTACAAGTTCTTTATAATGCAGATATTGTACATTGGAACATGGTATACTCAAGCTTCACTTTCACATTCTACAAATCAATTGATGTTTTGGACAAACTAAAACGTATTCTTTTCATAATCTATTGATAAAAAGACTGATCGAATCGGGATTCAAACCAAATCCAGTGACGATTTGAGTGTCATGTGCTGCCCGATTGCTGAAGTGATTGATGCGTATATCGAGTGAATATTCCGCCATTGCTTATTCCAACTTTTAATAAGACCGCGCCTTTGATTTCTTAATATTTGAAAATTCTGACAAGGCTTGTAAAGAAGGGTGATATATATATATATATATATATATATATATATATATATATATATATATATATAAAGAGATCTATATATATATAACTTATATACTGCTATATATATATATATATATATATATATAATCATATATATATATATATATATTAAATATATATATATATAATATATATATATATATATATATATATATATATATATATATATATATATATATATATATATATATATATATATATATATAAACCCAGGATTAAAAAAAAAAACAGCCCAGTGGTTTTTTGGTTTTTATTGGGCTTTAATTTTTGGGCTTTTTTAAAATTTCTATTTTTGGCGAAAAAATAAAATGATAAATAATAATTGAATTTGTTTTTTGTAATGTTATTTTAGTATTATTTGACAAATATATTAATAAATAGGTATAAAATTTACAATTTAAACATATTATTTGATAACAGACATTGTCCAATTCCCACTGCTGAATGAATGTCATTGCCTAATTGGTGAAACTTGTAAAGGTATATGGTATTGGTATTGTTACAGGTTATTTATAGTAATGACATAACAAGACTATATTAAGTAAAGTAATTAAGTAATATATTTAAATTTATATTATTTAAACTTTGAACATTGTCCATTGTCGCCATCATAATCTGAGGATCTGGGAAGCTAGTAAGTTAGCTCCCAATAGTTCACTAGTTGTTACCTAGAAACTAGGCAGGCTTGCACCAGACACCTCCTCAAGGAGCTGCCCACCAGGTCTGGATTTTTATGGTAAAACCCGGGTAAAATTGAGAGATTTGGAAAAAAAATACGGTATATGTATATAGTCAGTTTGTTAAAAAAATTAGTAAAGCACACTATAGAAAATTCAAAGTTTTTAATATATATATATATATATATATATATATATATATATATATATATATATATATATATATATATATATATATATATATATATATATATATATATATATATATATATATATATATATATATAAAACAGTGGGTACAACTGAATGGCAATAAGTCATAAAAAAAATAGGGTTCAGTGTTGGGCCACTATTGTTCCTCATATACATAAATGATTTAGACCAGGGACTTAAAATACAAGGTTTCTAAGTTTGCAGATGATACCAAAGTGGCTACCTCAGTTACGAATAGTGAAAGATGTATAAAGATCTTGATAAACCTCTTGGGGGGGGCAGATAAGAGGCAAATGAATTTTAATAGTAAAAAGTGTAAGGTTCTTCACCTAGGTTACTCAAATAAAAGTTTAACTACGATATGAATGGGGATTGGCTTGAGTCTGCTGACCAGCAAAAAAATTTAGGTGTGATTATAAGCAGAAATTTGACAGTAACTAATCAGTGTTTGGAAGCAAGGAATAAAGCTAATAAGATGCTGGGCATAATAAACGGAAATGTTATACACAAGAGCAAAAAAAATTATAAGTAAACTGTATAATAGCTATGTTAGGCCAGTATTAGAGTATTGTGCACAAGTTTGGGCCCCTTATTTAAAGAAAGACTTAGATATGCTACAGAGATTGCAACGTAGATCAACAAGGATAATTGAGGGTAAGAGCTATGAGAAGTTAGTAATGTTTTCTGTAGAAAGGCGATTTCTCAGAGGGGACATGATACAAGTCTACAAAATATTTACATCTATTGATAATACGAAGAAAAATAAATTCTTCATAGTAGTGCACGGACGGAAGACCAGGCCTGGGCATAGTAAGAAAATTAAGAAGAAAGCATGCCATCTTGATATAAGAAATAGGGTTGTTAAATTTTGGAATGGTTTACCATAGGAGGTTGTCGAGCGCGACTCGATTGCAACATTTAAGAAAGGATTGGATAGGTATATGGATGGTTTGGGTATCACATAGTATATATTGATTAAGCCAAACTGGCGGGTTTTAGTTACAGTAGTTATAAAGGTTAAACTGCATGTTACTATAAAGTTATTAAAGCTTGTAGTGTAGTTAGCATGTACTTTAGCTATAGTTTTTTTTCTTTTAGTTGTAGACTTGTATATATATATATATATATATATATATATATATATATATATATATATATATATATATATATATATATATATATATATATATATATATATATATATATATATATATATATATATATATATATATATATATTTCGAGTTTTAGCCACAATCTATTAGTATAATTGTATTACCAGGGTGCGAGACGGGGACCCAACTCAAATGCACCACACGAATCTCTTTCCCCAACCTCCATCTTTATGAAAGAGATTTTACAATGGATTATATACTTTTTGCACTAGTACTGAAATTCAAATACAGAAAGGTTGTGCTTGACAAACATCAATTTTTCAGCCTTTTCTGCTGAGAGTCTGTTTCTCTTTCCATCATATATTAATTAGCCCAGCATTGCTAAATACTCTCTCACTTGGAACACTATAGTTGGAGGACAGGCCAATATTTCATTGCAAGTTTACTCAAGCGTGGGTAAACATTTTGCTTAAATTTCTACCAACTGATAGGATCATCATTTGTATCTAGTCGTTTTTCTTGGTGATAGTTTTCAATCATTTGCACTACATCTTTTGGTAATGCGTGCGTTTCTTCATCACTGTAGAAATTCTTCCAGCGAATCTGTTATTGATTTATTTGTAGAAGGTGTTGGTTCTGTAGATTTCGTTTTTTTCCTTTTAATGCGTGGCGAATTAATAGACCGTTCGGATTGAAGTTTTTCAACTGCAACACAAAGTGACGATTTAACTTGTTCTAATATTGTTACAAAAAACTTGCCTTTATAACGGGGATCTAAGTAAGTTGTAATAGTATGAAGGTCATTAATCTCCACAGAACCAAAGCGTTTTTCTAGCTCTAGTTATATTACATCTTTCATTCTTTTTAAACCGTCATCATTTTCATTTGTAGATGGTTCAAAATGCTTCCTTAGCTTTGAGATTATTGGAATTAATCGGACACAGAAGCTATAGATGCGCTGATTTTTTTTGGCAATTTCTTCAAATGGTTTCAATAGCTTAATGCAGTGTGATATTATGTCATTTTTCACATTAGTAAGAATGTTAACTTTGGAATACGAACTGGCGTACAAAGCAAGAGGTTCTTTGAGCAATATCATTCTTTCCATCATATGAAGTGTACTATTACAGCGAGTTGGAACGTCTTTATTATGAACTTCATGGTGTGAGATTATGAGTCATCATTACACAGTTGAGTCGAGTCCATGTCTCTCTCATTTAAAGTTTGCGTTCAGATTCATCTTAAGTATTTTTATTATAAAATTCTTTATCAAATCTCGTCAATAAATATCCGCGCAACATCCGCAGGACAAAGCGCGGATGCGGATGCAGATCTTTAATAATGTGCGGATGCGGATGTTACCTGCATCACTAATATATATATATATATATATATATATATATATATATATATATATATATATATATATATATATATATATATATATATATATATATATATATATATATAAATACTATATATATATATAAATCTATATATAAATATATATATATATATATATATATAGCCAGATATACAGGATAGCTTAAATATCCTTACATTCTACATGCTAAACAACCTGCATAGTACAAAATCTCATAGAAAATCAGATTTTGTCTGTACTGAAGGTATTTCGATTCGAGAATGTTTGGTTTGTAGTATTGCACCATGTCGAGAAGTATGACCCTACTAGAAACAGCGGAAACATCTTTGACATTTCTTTCAACATCGACCGAATGATACGGATACTTTGGTAGGAGAATTTGTTGATTACTAACCAAAATATCATCACTAATATCATCAAAGATGAGGTGGGGGGTTAGGAGTACTCCCCCAGTCTATCAGTTCCATGTAGGAAGTGGCGTTGAGATTGACGTTTAGCTGCCTTTTATCAAAGCAGCGAACTTGCACATTGGTGGAGGAAATTTTCTTTTTTGTGAAGAATTTGTTGACATGAAAATCTTCTTATTGTTTCCGTTCATCTGCAACACCAGCTAGCAACAAGTTTTCTGGATGACAAAAATAGGAGTTGTTTAGGAGCACTGGAGAAATGATGTTCTGATCCTCAGGAGAAAGTTTTGATACTGTGATACCATAAAGTGAAAATTCTTTGCACCATCTTGACAGAAGGGATGGGAGCGGATATAGAGCCATATGGGGGCATAGAAGTTCAGTACGAATCGTACCAAACGCCTCAGATCATCAGATGCGGATTCTGTTGAAACGTACAATCGAAACAGTCTGTTAGCTTTAGTTAGCCACCTTGCATGGCTTAAGGCACCCAGCTGTGCAGTTTTCAAATACCGCATATTATTATGATCTGCATTTTGTACCCCTTGCTGAATTAATAAACAGATTTTTAGTAAATACAGCTGGTCAGAACTTAGATCTTTCTTAACTACAGAGCCTGGAATTGGTTGAAAATTAATGATGGGTTTGGTCTGAGGATCAAATGAGAGCAGTTTGGTTATAGGTCCTTCATGTGACGATGGGCCAGTTGTCTTCCCATCAACAACACTAAATAACTTCCTGAGTGGCGGCAGTTCATTAAAATGCAACATGCATATGAGCCATTGAAGTGGTCTTTTAAGATGTAACTCCAACAGTGGGATTATTATTCCATTCTTGTTACCCGTATTCACAGGAGTTCCATCTCAAATCACTGCTCTTAAAGTCTCTGTAGATCTTGTTTTCAATAATACCCAGAATTTCATTAAATACATCTCGAGATCTTTCTGAGTTAGGACTAACGTGATCGATGTAACATGCATCTGGAAATGACACTAGCACGTAATGTTCTTCTCTAACTTTTCTACGCACACCTTCAGTATCGACAAGTGTTTCATCTATTTTCCATCGAAACCAATGCAGACCATACCTCTGTGTTGCAGCAAATGCTCCTCTGACTGTTTGTCTCTCCAGTATTTTCTTTGGCGTTGTAACTTACTTGGATCAACAACGTTTTTTGGTGACAGAAGTCCGAGGTCCTTGAGGGCAGCATTAACTATGAGACATGCATCTCTATTGCTCACATTTGTCCTCTCTAATGCTTTACACAACTCAGGATACTGGTTTCTATTTTGAGGATGACATTCTTCCATTTCTTCTGATTCTAAGGAAAATGATTCTTCTAGCACATCCCTCTCACTGCCTGATAATTCCAACTGAACTTACACATTTTGCGTATCTTTGTGTCTCATCTTACTTTCAAATGTCAACCGTTTCCTTTTCCTTTCCTGAAGTTTCATGTTTTTTCTCTGTTCTTTCCTTGTCCACCTTTCCTATTATCATGCGTCTTGAAGTGTTTTTTCAAGCCAAAATTGCCATTCCAATGCAGGTATTTTCTTTTCATTGGGACACTGACATTGATTACGTTCAACTATACCATTATGAACACACTTGCACGCGACGAGAAAATGATTTTATTTTATCTTGATATGTTAGAAAAGATTGTTTATTTCTTGAATATTTCATCAAATCATTGACATTCACTATTAGTCTCTTCACTTTCACTATAACACTTTAAAATTCTATTGTTGAAATGCCTGCTTTATTGTATATGCCTTTAACTTCTGTGGCCACTAACTTTGCTAGATGAGTAACACTGGCATCTTTGTTGACTACTTGATGGAACTTATAGGCTCTAAAAACATCCTCAGCCAGTGGTAGCTGATTTTCGACAAGTGGTTGTGGATAACCGAATATTGCATGCCTGTCTTTATGCCTTGTTGCACATGCCATGATACGTCTTGCAATAATAGTAATAAACACTGCACCCACAGGACTTATCTCAAACGTCGAATAGTCTGGATCTGAAATGAAACAGAAATAGCTCTCAATTAGTATTAAAACCAAATTTTGAAGAACAAAGCATATAAAATTCATAACTTAAAAATAGTAAAAACAAATAATAGCCCTTTTAAAAAAACTAAGTTTAATTTAGGACCCTTGGGATGACAGACTACAGGGAAGCCAAAGAGCACCAATTTGACCATGTTTGTTTATCCCACCAAAATTCAACCCAGCTTAATATATATATATATATATATATATATATATATATATATATATATATATATATATATATATATATATATATATATATATATATATATATATATATATATATATATATATATAATAATATATATATAGAGAAGAGAGAGAGAGAAAAGAGTCGCGTACTCAGCGAGGTCACGCGCACAACTATGCTGATCTACTCAAGTTAATCAAAGCGCGAAATCTACTGATCACGTTCTGTAATTATGCTATATAATATATATATATATATATATATATATATATATATATATATATATATATATATATATATATATATATATATATATATATATATATATATATGTTTAAACTTTGTGTGTGTGTGTGTGAAGGTAGCTAATAAACGACAAAATGAGCAAAGACATTAAGATACTTTAAGAAAAGTTTATTTAAATAAAAATGTATATAAATAATTACAACTAAATATAAAAATATTTCTTTTCAATTAATAAAAATTTAATTAAAATTAATAATTATTAAATAATAAACTAGTGTTTAACCTACGTCTGGCAGCGATTTTATTTTATCT
>JABUQX010066045.1:7500-32169 GCA_015478945.1 Trachelipus rathkii | reverse complement strand
GTTGTACTTCGTTCAGTTTGGATTGGGTGTTTAAACCGTTTTCGCATTTATCAATGAAACGCTTTCGCGGTTTCGTGCGCCAACACGCATGAATATCACTTAGATGCGCCTTCGAGATTGATTTAACAGACCTTAATCAACAAACTATGAAAGTTCTAGCGGAGAATAGTGTCAGAAGAAGCTAGCTGTATATAAAGCACAAAAGTTTATTTGACTTTCAAATAATATGAAAACGAAAACACATTAAAACTTTGAAAAAATAATGTTGGCGTTACTACTTCGTATCTATCGATTGACGTTTCAGTTTTCTATTACTAAATCATAGCGATACGTCAACAAACATAATGCAAGGTTCATAATTTTTATTTCTCCAAGATTTAGGGGGGCAAGTGCCCCCATATATCTTATGGCCATATATATATATATATATATATATATATATATATATTCTCTATATATATATATATATATATATATATATATATATATAGTAGTATTACAGAGGGTTGTCACCCCAGATTTTAATCTGGGACCTTCTCTAAAAAACTATAACAATAACAGGGTTCACACTAAAATTTTGAATTTGGACATACGTTTCTGGACTTTCTGACCAAATCTGGTTTTACATGTCTTAGCAACTGTTCGTTATTTTGGTTGTATAAATCTAATAGTATTATTGGACTATTTACTCAGTTCATACATTAAATCATTTACTTTAGAAATTGATCATCATCATGGATGAATTTAAAAACGTGTTTTTTAAAATAATAACCTATACATATTGTTACCATTGTTAGCACTCTTTTTTATTTTTAAAACTCAGTTTCTTCTCTCTAAGAATATTAAAGAACTTATTATCAACTAGGTGAATAAATCCACCATGGCTCTATAGTTAATGGGGAGGATTAGATTAACTTTTTCTTCTCAAACATCTGAATTTTTGATTTTATGGCGTTCTTCTGTTAAAAGCCTTCAGTTTTAACATCTTTCTCTGCTCTTCAAGTTTATTGATCTATATGGATAATTTTCTTTTTTCTACATTTTTATTCTCTTCTTTTTCTTTCTGCTTTGACTCTTTGAAAGTGTTATTATATCTCTGTGACAACTCTACAACATTTTTTGAGTGATAGGAACTTTATGGATACTTTCATGAGATCTTGTAAATTGTGCACTGTTCTTTGAGGAAATCTAGACTATGTTCTTTCTGGATTCTCACTGCATTACTGTTTGTGTGACCTCAGCTACTGTGCATTTCACTTACAGAAAATATCAGTCTAATTTAATAATTTGCCACAATTCCATAACATTGATTCTCAGGAACATAAATAATAGATCTCTTGAGAAGGACAAATCTGTCAAGAATATTGGTGCAATTTCAAAGGGTAGAATAAAAACTATTACTAAGTAAGAGTATGGTGCCTATTCTCAATATGGGATAGTTAGTTATTGGTGTACAATGCCTCTAGCAATAAATCAAATCTTGTTTTCCTTGTTCTGGCTGATGAAAATTTATACTGGATCCAATGATGAGAGCCATTGGACAGACTTGTACTTCAGAGGATATCTTTCTAATATCTTTTCTGTCATTTTGATTTACACAGTCTGGCATTCAAGTTTGTCATGTAAATCTAATGCAAAAAGCTTAGTTGTTGGTTGTAGCAGGCATTTTACTGGACTTAGAAATCTTTCCATAATATTAAGTACGAGACATTGTAAATCTGTGAACAGAAATGAACCAAGGTTCAGTTTGAGTCAACCACTGGTAGTTAAGTTAAGTTTTTTTTTTTTGCTTGAAGTCATTTTAAAAATAATAAATACCTTCAACTGCACAAAAAATCAAAAATCATAGTCAAACCTCAAAAAAAAAACACCTCAAAAGTATAAATCCCCTAAAAAGAAAAGATATAAACAGATTAGTTATAAGTCATACAGTCTAAAACACGACCCATATACCAATCACCTTCAATCGGAAGGATGAACTTGGAACAGCTTCTACGAACAGAATAGGAAGAATAGTAAGTAATAGTGAACTAAAAAGAAACAGGATAGAAGTAGATTTGTGGAATGTCTTTTCGCCCATCCTTTTCATTCACTTATCAAATACATCTCTCATTCCACAATTATACAGTAAGGAAAAAAATATATCAAAAATATGTAACATGGTCCATGGATCATTCTTCATATGTTTGGAAATTTTACTTCCCATTTCATGACTTTTTCGGGTTCCTGACCAGCATATTTTAAGCGTTTGAACTTTCCCTATTAATTTTTTGCCTGGCTTTAACCTGACTTTCAGAAAGTGTGAACCCAATAAAGAATGGTGAAAACGAAATCGTCACTCTCCTTAGGAAAAAGTTGCAGCTACTCTCAAAGTTGTAAGAAAACCATAAGTTTGTTGTGAAAAAAAAAAAAATTTTTTGAAAGTAAAATTTTGCTTCCCGTAGACAATGAAGGATAGTGAAGACAATCAGTTCTTTAGGAAAAAAGTTACAGCCTCTGAAAGTTAAAAATTTTTCCATAGGCTAATAATTAGTGGGCCTCGTGCTCGTTTAGGGCATCTAGTTCAGGTTATATTAGATTATTAATTCATTCATGATTTTCTCTGTGTATCACTATTTAAACCATCATAACCCAACACAGAGCCTGAAATGAGACTAACCTGAATCGATCAATGAACAGAAAAGTCTATGGGACATGTAACAGCTGAGAGGCTGTAATTTTCTAAAGAGGCGACAATTTAGTTTACTATTCTTATTATTGACACTTAGATGTATCTGCGTTTCATAAAAATCGGGGTGACAACCCTCTGGGTTACTCAGTACTATATATATATATATATTATAATAAATAATATATATATAGTATATATATATATATATATATATATATATATATATATATATATATATATGGTAATTGTTACCCAGAGGAACCCATTTATAATCTAAGGGTCTCTTTCTAAAAAAAGCAATAATAAGAATGATGAAAGCAGCAATCGTGTTAAGCTACTCATGAGAAAAAAGAGGATTACAACCTATCGGTTATTATCATATCGTTTATTATTAAAAAAGATAAAATTTTTTGAAAATCACATGATTTACTCTAAAAAAATAATGAATAGTGAAAACGAAAATTGGCAGTCTTATTTACGGAAAAGTTGTGAAACTCTGAAGTTATTTTCTATGGAACTTCACCTATAAGTAAATTGGTGACTCAGGTAACGGACACAGACTTCATCTAGTTCAGGATTATGATAAGATTTGTTGTTTTCTTGTTTTGTAGATTTTCTCTGTGTATACTAATAGGCTATCATAGCTGATCAGAAGGTTACCTGAAGAGGTAGGGATTCTTTCAGGACGATCATATTGAAAGATCTGGGGTTGCAGCAACTGAGGACAATATCTAAAAGTAATAATTTTCGTTTCTGTGCTCATTATTATTTTTATAAATATATATGTGGTGCCATAAATCGGGGGTGACAACACTCTGGGTAACAATTACCATATATATATATAAAAAAAGCCCTATATAAAAAACTTATATATATATATATATATATATATATATATATATATATATATATATATATATATATATATATATATATATATATATATGTTCTGTTATCTAAAAAGATTTTATTTATTTTTTGTGATAACTACTAAACTATTTCTGTTGCAAGAATAAGTTATTGATTGCCAGATTCATGTATTCTTGCATAAATTTTTGTTTTGCTAAGTGTAGATCTGACTAGACTAGTGAAAAACCCTTTATGTAAAGAGATATGTATGACAAAAAGGGCCCTACCTTTTTAACTCTTGCTAAGTTACATTCATGGATATTACCTAGTTGTAATATCTTGACATTGGTTTTGTGACTAAATAGGCAGAATTTTTTATTTTGAAATTAAAATAAAGACAATAAATAAAAGAAATTCATAGTGGAAAAATCATCCCATTTGGGTCAACCCTCATAACTCTTGGTTGAGTTAATTTTTGTGTTTTTAAGTTATTATTTTGTTATTTAAGGTTTTTTGTGACTATAAAAAAATTTTTTTTTAATGAAAAAATAATATTAAAATAAAAAAAGGTAAATTTCCTTAAATTAAACAAAAAAATCCAAGTGGGCCTCTTATGAACTCTCTATATATATATGTGTGTTATATATATATAAGAGTTAAAATAAAATGGGCCCTTTTTACATATCTTTTGAAAAGTGGGCCATTCTTGTGAATTCATTTTTGGGTAATGCTAAATAGACAAAGAATAAACAATATACGTATGTTTGTTGGGTATTCTGGCACCATATGCTGAGCCAATTTCATTCGGAAAAGTGACACATCATACAAATGGGTGATGGTCTTTTCGATGGTACCTGTTTGATTGGCTGCACCAATTCTTTAAAATTGGACAGTTCTACATAGGGTTATATAATTTAATTCCAATGTTAGTAATTTAGAGTTCTTAATACAGTATTAGATGGAAAAATTTTCAAAAATAGTTTCAAGATGTCCAAAGAAATGAGTAAAATTTTAGGAAAAAATTCAAAAATTTAAAATTCAAGACCAATTTGAACCATTATAACACCTTTAAACATGCATACTCAATGGGGTTAATAGGTCCACATTTTTTTCACTCTACACATCATATATACGGAGATACAGGGTGGGCCTTTTTTGCATAACAAAATTGGTAGTTAGTAGTAGCACTATATATATTATATATATATATATATATATATATATATATATATATATATATATATATACTCTTCTTTATTCTTTGTTGTATATGTGTTCTTTCTTATATATCTCTTAAACAATATAATCCTAATATAACAAATTCTCTATTAGTATATTTTTTGGAATTCTTTGATTTAAAAAAATATGACTGCTAATTTTCTAATCTTTCTCCTGCTGAAAAAGTCAAACAAATAATTTGGGATAATGTGAGACTAATGCCTCACTATCCTGGTAAGACACCAAAAATTTCAACTGTGATCATTGAATCGAACAGACGATAGACTTTATTACACTTTATTACAGGAATTTAAAATATGTTCAACGGTTTGGCAGGAAAATATATTGAATAATGAGAGATGTTTCTTTACAAAAAAAATCATTACGATATTTGTTACATACCTCTTTATATCTTGCCAGATTTAACAAATTTCTGAAGATAAGTGATTTTGGTTATAGTGTCATAAGAAATAGGCTGACGTAGCTCAGTTAAAATATCAAATCACTAAAATGACTGTGTGATTCTGCGCCACAGGGTTATTTTATTGAGGAATCCGCCTCTCTTTACTGTTATGTAACTTAGTTGAATCATGGCACTAACCCAGTTGTATCCTTTCTAGTAGTAAAATTTCGTTTCCTTTTTATTGCTGCTATACTCTGTAGAATTACTATGTCCTTTAACCCATATGGATTGGGTTTTCATTAACACACGATTAGTAAAAAATAAATACGTGGACAGACATTAAAATGACAGGAATATAAGATAGTATTAACAAATAATTAAATATATGACCTTGCAATCTCAGATTTAAAGATATTATCGATTAAAATAATCCGAATGATACGACAATTCGGTTTTTCGATAATCGACACATCGATATTTTTATTATCAAATTGATACCCTTTGTTGCATTAAAACAAGATCTGATGGTTGTTTCTGGTTTTATTCTGCTCAGCCTTCAAAATCTTCAGTTATTTCTCTCTCACTCTCTAAATTCTTAGGGGTTCTGGTATGGATCTTGCTAAAAAGTTTCAGGGTTACTAACCAGTTCATACTCAAATCAGGTCTGAGATGTGGATCATGGATCTTGGTGGCTATCTGCGGTGATATAAGATAGAGTAATTTCTATCATTGGATATAACTCAAAGATCTTAAATGGCTTTTGTCTGTTCATGCTGAGATTTTATGCAGCGTTGAGACTGTTTGAATCATTGTGACATTCTTGTTGCCCTGATTCCGAATATGAACTCCGTTTTCCTAGATTGGCTCTAGTATACAGGGTGGTCACAAAAATATATTAATAACAACAATTTATGTTAGGTTATAACGTAATTCAAAAACATGAGAGATATATATCAAATTGTTAATAAGTAAGTAAATGCTAATTTAATAGGTCAAAACATTCAATTCAGTACAATGAAATCACAATTAATGCATTTATGCATTACAAATCGCTGTCTATATGATTGTCTTCTGTGTGCAGAATATGGACAATCGCGTTGAAGGCTCCAACCAGGGATGGCACGAAAAAATCAACTGATTTTTTTTTTGAGAAAGAAATCAATTTTTGATTTTATTGATTTTTATTTTTTATTTTTACCTTTATAATCTTTTTTATTATTGTTTGTTGTATATTTAAGTGAAGTTTAACTTCAATAAAAATAAAAAAATTAAAATAAAACTATATATATTATAAAGATTTTAATATATTTTTATTTCAATTTTCAACAAACTATTGGCATTGTAACCTGTAAGTCTGTAACATTCTTTAGTGTTGCTATTTCATTTTCCATTGTAAGATTTTGAACCCAGAGCTAGGGCCTAGGATTAAAAATTTTGAAAATTAATGCCAGATACAGACTTAATTATATATATATTGTTTTTGTATTATGTCGTATAATAGATATGTTAGGGATATTTGAATATTGTCTACAATTTTTGCACCCTTATTAGAAAAGACATAGATATGCTGGAGAGGGCGCAACGTAGCAACGAGGAGGTAGATTTTTGGCTTTGAGGATAAGAATAGGCTTGAAGTTGTCTAGATAGGCCCATGCGGCTTCTTAAGTATTATTCTTATTTATTATTTATTATGGGTTGGGTTGTTTGGGACATTCCAGCATTCTAGAGAATAATGCAGCTTCTTAATTATTAATTTTATTGGTTGACTGGGACAGTCTAAAAAGGACCAGGCGGCTTCTTTAGTATTATTCTTATTTATTATGGGTTGACTGTTACATTCTAGAGAGGTCAGCCCTGTTTTTTAATGATTATTTTGTTATTCATTCTATCGGTTGTCTGGATACAAGATGTGGACTAATTTAACAACCTTCTAAATGTATTCTTGTATTGTTTGATGTTTGGCTTATGAATTGACATGGACATTACTAGAGGAGACCAATGGCGACTGGTATTAATTTTATTGGTTGACTGGGACGATACTAAAGGCTTCTTATATATTATTCTTATTTATTATGAGTTTGGCTAGGTCTAGAGGATCAATGCGGTTTCTTAATTATTATTTTTAATTATGTATAATATATAATATTATATATATATATATATATATATATATATATATATATATATATAATATGCTATATAATAATAACCAACAACCTTAACTATATATTATATTTATATATGTCACGTATACAAAGCATGCATTATATATTTATATATATATATACAAAGGTGGGCGTTAAAGCGTTAATCCGTTAAATATAATTAACTCGTTAATTTTTTCGTTAACTTTAACGCTTTCGTTGGTCTGAAGAACTAACCAGTTAATAACAATTAAAAGGTGCTACCTAAATGGGTAACCGTTAGTAGCAATTTGAGTTTATAAAATATTTTCTTATCAGTTTTTAAATTGTATTAGATTCGATTTCGATAAATTAGCTTGCAGGAAAAATTTCCTAAACGCTCCCTCTCAATGGCTCAAAATGTGTTTATATTTTTCTGATTTAAGTTTAGTAATATTTAACACAGGGTTGGAAAAAGCTCGAGTTTTTGAGGAGTAACAGCGTATGCTGACACCACCCTCGTTCCAGCTCTGTTCTCTCTTGTGTTATACTGCTTTTTCCCTCAGTGTTGGAAGCACGCACATGTCCAACCTATTCCGAAAAAGGAATGCTCTGATCCTTCCTGTTCTGTTGCATTAGCTCTCACTTGTATTCTATCTGAATCTGTGAACACTAAACTCTCACTTCTTGAATATCTGGATCTTCATTCTTCTTCCGATCGCTAGTACGGCTTTTGGTGTTCAAAGTCTACTGTATACTTTCCTGTTTAACCGATTTATGGTTTTCTGCTCTTAGGAACTACTGGCAGACTTCTGTTCACCAGCTATGCAAGGGTCTCATCCGGCCTTGCATAGAGTACTGTTCTCATTATCTGGAATCTGGTTTAACCCGGCTTTGGACAGGGTCGAGTAAAAAGCAAGAAGCATGCGCTTGTTATATGCTCAGGTCCGCGAACCTCTGTTTGCAGGGGCGATGTTTGGTGCTTTATCTCTCTTCTGGGTATCACCCAGAGAGACTGTTCAGAGATACCACTCATGCGTACCACCACTGCCCCACGACGCCCTGGCTGGGATGTATCTGCACAGTTTGTGATGTAGTGGTAGGCTAGTTTGCTGGTGTTTCCTTTTCCTTCACATTTGTTCTGGAACTCTCTTCCATCTTCTGTGTTTTCTGCTGAATTTAATGCTTTAAAGCCTGCGTCTATGTTCATCTGTGCTAGCGGAAGAAATTTTGGCGTGCAACATACCCTCCTTGAATAGAGATACGGCGATTAGATAGTGATAACTGTAAAATTAGACAGAAGTTGTAACGTTAACGTTAACTTCCACTATTCTTTACCGATAAACGCTTTAAGTGTTGCAATTAATTTTTTTTGTGCTGATTAAGAATTGACGTTAACTTTCTCACATTAACAATGGTGCCATTTATTTGTATATATATATATATATGATATATATATATATATATATATATATATATATATATAGCAACATTAATATATATATATGTATATATATATATATATCTGCTATATATATATATATTTATACTCTGTATATATATTATTTTCTTGTCTCTTATATATCATATATTCTGCTGTATTATTGTGTGACTGGGACAGTCTAATAGTCTTATGAACACATTAAGTATTATTCTTATTATTGTTATTATGGGTTGACTAGGACACTCTACAGTGGCCAATGCAGATATGTAGTTATTTATTTTTAATGGTTGACCTGGGACAGTCTAGACAGGACCATATGACTTCTTAGTATTTTCTTATTTATTATGGGTGAACTGGGACATTCTGAGGACTGACAGGGACATTCTAGAGGGGCCACTGAATAATAATTAAGAAGCTGCATTAACCCCTAGAATCTAGTCAACCATAATAAGCAGAATAATATATTCTTTAATTTGTCTTGTCAACAATAAAAAGTAATTAAAACTACATTATTCTAAATGTCCCAGTCAATATATAATAAATAAAAAAATAAGAATAATATAAACCATAATGAACTAACTGTGTTGTCCAGTCAATAATAATAATTGGTAATTAAAAATAGTAATTGCTGAAGGCGACGACCCTAGAATGTCCCAGTCAGCTCATAATAAACAAGAATATGCTTAAGAAGCCGTTTGGTCTTTGAACACATCTTGATCAACCAATAAAAGGATTAATAATTAAGATATTGGCACTAGATAATACCCGTAGCCATAATAAATAATAAATAAAAGTAGTACTTAAGAAGCCGCATGGGCCTTTCTAGACTGTCCCAGTCAACAAATAAAAATTAATAATTAAAAATAATAATCAAGCCACATTGATCCCTCTAGAATGTCCCAGTCCTTTCATTATAAATAAAATAATAAGAAGACGTGGTCCTTTTAGTATATCAGTCAACCTTAAAAATGCAGATAAGATACAATTAATTTATCAGTGTTGGATCAAACATAAGAATTAAGAATTAAAGGCAGTTCTAATAATAATTAATGTAATTAATGAATAGTATTATTTATAATTAAGAAGCCACATGGGCCTACCTAGGTTCTCCCAGTCAGACAGGCAATAATTGAGTAATGGTTAAGGCCACATTTGACTCTGGATGTCCCAGTCCGGATCCATAATAATAATTAAATAGAATAATAATTGGGACATGGGCCTATCTGGGTTATTTAATTCTTCATAATAATTAATGATGGATGGTACTTTCTTAGGTTGGTGATAATCAGTTGACGATAGTCTCATGTTAAATCAGTTAGCAGCATCTAATGTATTCTAATGTGTTGTGATTGACTGGGATTTCTCAGGAGACCAATGCAACTGATATTGTTGGTTGGCGGGACAGTCTAGAAGATAGGACCATGCGGCTTCTTAAGTATTATTCTTATGTTATTATGGATGTGACTGGGACATTGGAGGGTTCAGTGTGGTTTCTTGATTATTCTTCTTGGCAGTATTAAACTGACTATGGATTACTGGATGATCTAGATAGGCCAATATACGGCTGCTTAATTTATTCTTATTGATTAATTAGATTGGCTTGACTGGACATTCTAGAAGGGTAAAGCTTGAACTTTAATTATTATTCTTAATTAATAATTATTGTTTGGTTGAGGCTGGGACAGTCTAAATAAGATATTATGACTATAATTATAATTACTATTCATTAATTGCATTAATTATTATAGAAAATATTCTTAAATCTTTATATTCTGAGTTTGACAGGCAAAAAGTTTAGGTTCATGAGCTTATTACAAAATCTCTTTTATATATATATATATGTATACATTATATATATATACCTTTACTACATATATACATAAAACAATATTCATATATATATATATATATATGTGCATATATATATATATATATATTATATATATATATATATATATTTCGCGTGACGTCACGAATGTGAACAAATCAAAAAAATAAAAAAATCAATAAAATCTGAAACATCAAGAGCGTTTTCTACACATCATAAAAATCCCAATAACCAACAATAAAGTGCCCTCATGTGTATCCCACTATAGCATCCTGGTGTCCGGAAACCGATCTAGTGACTATGTAGGGTGAACTTTTATGCTCATAATAGCATTATTGAAGTCTGAAAGCATTTTCTGTACAAGTTCTACTTATGGTTGCCCATAAAGTTCTGAACAACCAAGACAAAGCTTTTCCAGGCAGATGCTTCAATATATCATGGAATTTATGAAATTGTCACCCTTGATGATTTGGCGAATTTGAGGCCGCTAGATTCCAGCTTTGAGTTTCTGCATACTCAACCCTGGAAAAATCTACCAGTGTTGAAGCATTCGTATCTGTTTGTCAGGACCTATGGTTGCTTCATCGGATTGTTTGATATTGGGTGGTGGAAAAACTGTTTTCCCTGTCAACCAGTGGTTCGTTAATGATATTTGTGGACATTTGTTTCCCTACAGTCATAACCACTTTAGCAGGCTATACAGCTTTTTATGATGGTCTTCTTTGGCCCTACTATCTGTGTAAGCATCAAACAGGATTACTTAGTATATTTGCTGCCCAAGTAAGATGTTGACCATCTTCAAATAAACGCATATAGACCACTGAGGTGTTCATTATATCTAAGCTACTGCAAGATCATTCTTATATTTTCATATTCATCTTCATTCAGTTTTGTTGAGTGACCTATTGGAATCTATGCATAACTATTGCCATTGCTCAATAAAACACACTTCAAGCTTCTCGTTCAACTATCCATGACAATCGCCAATCTTCTGGTGTTATTTAGGTAACCCCATTTGGGTAAGGTCAGGGATGTTCCTGATGTTGGATATCTTGTTGGTGAGCTCTGGGCACCTATCTCTACCAGAAGAAATTATTACGTCTGTTATACCCAGATAGTTTTTACCAGTCTACATACCAGCTCAAATCACATAGACTTACTCTATTTAGAAAAAATCAACATGTGATCTCTTCCTGGGAGAACTGTTTCTGTGTCAAACTTTCTTCATATTCACCACCACTATCTGCACGTGTACACAATCTGGTTATCTTCTTCATCCAGACAATACTGGGTCTGGGAGTGGTGACCACTTTGGTTTGGGGACCAACTCAGTCTCAGGATCGTGTTTGGATTTTCTTCTTATTTGATTCCAAATCGGATACTCAAATTTACGTTTCTTGGAACGATTGATACCTTTAACCAAACAAAAATAACGGTCACTGTGGTGATTCTTTGGCTCCCGCCATAGGCATATAATTAACATTCTTGATGGTACATTGACGTAGATTTTCGACACACGTTTTACAGACCATATGGGGAGCCCAAGACTTATCTTGGTCTCCGAGTTTCATCCAAAGTATGCCAGATATGCTTGCTTCACAAAGTTAGTAATATTTCTTCTTTGGTTCTCCTGGCAATATTCACCACAGATGTAGCAGAATACATATGGGGTTCAAACAAATCTTATTGATATATAGTGTTCTGAAAATAGGAAAAAATAAAGTATATAAATTTTGCAAAGCAAGTAAATTAAACGATATGAATGTTAAATATGCATTAAAAAGATATTTGTAGAGTAAATCTGGAACATCCTATTGTATCTCAGAACTAGAGCCAATCTTGGAAAACTAAGGTAATTTCTGAAATCAGCACAACCGATATACTATAAATTCGATAAAATATCCTTGGCAGCAAAAAAATTTTTTTTTCTTTTGTTGGCCAGTGTTATTGATGTAAACAAACATTGGAGAACAGAGTCTTAAATTTTAATACGTTTAATTCGTTTTGGCATTTTGTCTTACGCTCGATAAGATAAAATCTTATGCATTTTAAGAACAGTTTCGTGCCAAATCGACCGCGAATTCTTATTAAAGCCGTTTTCCATTTTGCATGTGTGCTAACGCTCGATAAAATGCTAATCCAGTTTTAGCACGAATTTCGAGCATAATCGAACGATTGTTTACAAATATTTTTGATCAGCTGTTCTGATGGAGCACGTGGTTTTGGAATAAACAAAAATAAAAAAAAATAGCAAATGGTTTTTATTACAAATAATTGATCAACTATTGTGATGGAGTTTATCGATTTGGAAGAAATTAGATTTAAAGCTAATATCATGAATGAAACATTCATCAAATCAAGGACATACTACGCCGCCATCTTGTTTGTTTACATTTGTTCGTGCTGTACATTGCAATTCAGTAAGCACGAAATATGGTATTAGAATTGGGAGACTACTTACGATTTGTTGAGCATTTTCAACAATTTGGCTAAATTTGACTAAGTGGACCTTTAAGCATTAATTTTCAGTTTCAATTGATAAAATTGAAATCAGAAATATATTAAAACATGTTTATAAACGTGAGATCAGCTGTTGTGCAGAAGTGAAACACTTATGTTGAACTAAGGATTTGGAAGGATATTATATAAAAGAATAATAGTATTATTTGAGAATGTTTAATTTTTGGAGACTAAAAAAATGGAGGAAGAGATCTAACATACCCTATTTGCCTCTATAATTGTTTGCTTTTTAAGTGTTTATACAGATATGTTTTAATATATATATATATATATATATATATATATATATATATATATATATATATATATATATATATATATATAACAATATATATATATATACAATATATATATATATATATATATACTATATTATATATATATATTTATTTCTATATATATATTTATATATATATATATATAAATATATATATGATAATTGTTACCCAGAGGGTTGTCACTACCTAGTTTATAGTTGTTACAATCTAATTGTGGTAGTTATTCACATTATGAACTTGAAATTACTATGTTATTGAAAACATAAAATAATGTTCCATGATGTACCAAGAACAAATAACATTTTAACAGACCGATTAATAAAAAATTGGCAAAGCTGAAAATTAAAGCCATTTTATTCAAGGAAGCATCTTTAGGTGTCAAAAATTAAAACGGGCCTATCGCACGTAGTGAAAATTTTTTTTATGAATATTTAAAAAAATTAAAATTGCGAATACCACACAAATATTTGACACAATCTCAATACTCTTAAACAGGGATGAGCACGAAAATCAAATAGAAAATCTCAGACGATTTTATGATTTTTATATAAAAAATCATGATTTTGTGATTTTATTGATTTTTTTGATGATCTTTTTATATATCTTTTTATTTTTGGTATATTTAGCGATTTAAAAAATAGAAAATAAATTTAAAAAAACAATTTAATATATTAATTATATTTTTCAATTTTCAACAAAAACTAATGGCATTGTAACCCGTAAGTCTGTAACATTCTTTGGTGTTTGCTGCTTTTCATTGTTTCCATTGTAAGATTTTGAACTGGGCTAGGGCCTAGGGTTAAAAAATTGAAAAAGATGTAGACTAATTATATATATATTGTTTTTGTATAGCGTATCAACTAACAATAGATATGTTAGACCAGTATTTGAATATTGTCTACAATTTTATTTTCCTTAATAGAAAAGACATAGATATACTGAGGGTACAACGTAAAGCAACGAGGAGGTAGATTTTTGGCTTTGAGGATAAGAATAGGCGTGATTAAGGTCTAGATAGGCCCATGCGGCTTCTTAAGTATTATTCTTATTTATTATTTGATGTTTATTATGGGTTGACTGGGACATTCTAGAGGGCCAATGCGGCTTCTTAATTGTGTGAAATTTTTATTGTGGATTGACTGGACTGATCAAGGAATATGCAACTCTCAATGTGTATTATTTATTATGAGTTGACTGGATAGAGGGGTAAATGCGGCTTCTTAATTGTTATTTTTAATTATTAATTATTATTGGTTGACAGTCTAGGTAGGCCCATGCTGCTTCTTAGGTATTATTCTTATTTATTATGGGTTGACTGGGACATTCTAGAGGGGCCAATGTGGCTTCTTAATTATTAATTTTTATTGGTTGACTGGGACAGTCTAAATAGGACCACAATCCAAGATTGTGATATACTTTAAAACGTTAAAATAAAGCCCTCAGTTGGCTTCTGGGCCTGATGAATGACGGGTGGGTTTTTCTTTATCGTCTGATGAGCAATTTTAGTTATTTTTTTCCTATAGGTTTTATTTAATTTTAACTATTAATTATTTTCTATCCTAAGTAAATTTATCATTTAAAAAGCATATATTTGGACTTCATATGTCATAAATAAAAATGTTTGCAAGAAATTAAAAGATATTTCAATTTAAACTTAATTTGGGAATGAAAGGGTTAAGGATTCTATCTTTTAATAAGTAATTTATTACATTTTTATTTTTTAAAACAAAAACTCTGCAACCATTGCATGAAACTTAGAATCAAACAAGATTTATCTAAAACTTTTCATAATATTCGTGAACCTCCGTCCAAGCCAGGAACCTGTCAATATTATCAGATATTCTGTCTAAAATGCTTAAGAATATTTCATCTCTTCAGTGTGTTCTTTGGTGTGGTATCTGGAGGCTTTTGCAGAGATTCGGGGGCATAAGTGTATAATTGATATAATAAAGGATCATGATATTCTTAATCTTGTCATTAATCTTATTGGAATGCTGTCTTGCTGATATTAGTATCAAAAGATATAATCTGAATCTGCCACAAAAATGTGATCTTGGCAGAAATTTATTGAAGTTAGATAGACAAAATCTTATAAGTTGGAGAAGCTTGAAAACATTTAATACCAAGAGAATATTGTAGTCTAGATATATAGTAATATGACCTTTTCAAGATAAAAGGAAATGGATGTGTTGAGACAAATTATGTATATATATATATATATATATATATATATATATATATATATATATATATATATATATATATATATATATACTCTTTACATATACAAAGAAATATATATATATATATATATATATATATATATATATATATATATATATATATATATATGACATTTCTTTCTTATATATTGGGGTCCTCTCACACCGATTTAGGTGGGGAGGAGGCCAGATCATTCAGCATTCTCAACGATCTGGAGCAACTAATTAAAGAGCACACACACGGATCATCCTAACCAATTCTTGAACACATTGATCGTTTGTTCACACTGGGATGACCTCTTAAAGTATTTTTTCGTTCTATCAGTAAATCATGTTGGCAGCATATCTCTCAATTTTTGTCACTTTCTCTCAAATAACCTGCCCTACTCGTTTTTCTGGCACTTTGAGTCAGACGATTGGGGCCAACCATGGTGGCCTACTTCAACTATAGTGGAATGACTGCTTTGTCCAGACCGACTTTACAAATGGAGGTAGGGCTCTTAATCGTTGGATGGATGAGCAGGTTCATTCTTCGACTAATCTTTTCTCCCTCGCAATCCATGGTTCGGTGTTGCTTGTTCTGGTCATTCAATTTAGAGACAGTGCGTATGGGAATGGAAAAAATTCTCATTCTC
This sequence comes from Trachelipus rathkii, assembly GCA_015478945.1. Lineage (NCBI taxonomy): Eukaryota > Metazoa > Arthropoda > Malacostraca > Isopoda > Trachelipodidae > Trachelipus > Trachelipus rathkii. Next base: position 15,978 of record JABUQX010066045.1, on the reverse strand, counting down.
CTATAACTCTCGCTAATTTTAGCTAGAAATCGTTACAGGGATACTCTTCGACGAGCAAAGCGAGCTTTCATCAAATGAAACCTCCTTGGTTCTCCCTACTGACAAATCTTTCTGACCTCTTGCCAAAACATCTCTAACAACTTCTGCAAATCATCCTTTCCTCCTCTCATACTGACACGAATATGAATGGTTGTTGCTAATTCTCCAACTGAAAAGGCCAATCTCTTCGGCCTCTATTTTCCTCTAACTCGACCCTGGACGATTCTGGCATTCATCATCCTCCTCCTTCTCCTCGCAGGTGTCCTATGCCTTTGGTGAAGTTACATTCGATCGGTGCATAGGCTCCTGAAATCTACGAACGTTAGGAAGGCGGGTGGCCTGATGGCATTCCTCCCCGAGTTTGAGGGAGTGTGCTTCCGTGCAGACGCTGTATTAACTCGCTATCTCAATACCGCCACTGCCACCTCAATGCTGGAAACTACTGTGGTCAACAGATTCCGGAAAAGTTGTGCTCTGATCCCTTCTAACTATCGCTTTCATAGCTCTCACTTGTGTTCTATCTAAGATCTTTGAAACCGCGCCTTCAAACTCTCGCTATTTGAATCGTCTGGATCTGTTCACTTCTTTCTACCGTCGCCAGTATGAAAACTCCGGCGTTCGAAGGTCTGCTGGCGATATACTTTTTCCTATCTTGCTGATTTATGGTTTCCATATCTAGGAACTACGGAAGGTTAGCGGGCGACAACGGCATCCAAAACATTTGACCGGGTATGGCACGCGTCACTGCTCTCAAGCTCCCCTCCTTTGGGTTTCCTTCTTCACTTTGCTTACTTATGTCTAGTTTCTCTCAAATCGCTGTCGGCTGTTGTTGACAGGGCGACTTCTTCTTCTTTCTGTTAATTGTGGGTGTTGTTCATCGGGTTTCTGTCTTATCTCTTGCTTATTCTTACTTTTCGTGGATCTTCTCCTGCATGTATCGTCATTCAACATTTGTGGAAGATGACTCGACTGTTCTTTAACTCATTTAATTCTACTCCTCTTTTACTTCTGGTGGCTTATAATCTTAATCTTTCCGATTCTATTCTCGCTGATCTGGATGGGATTTTCGGGTGGGTCGTCTCAACCTTGTGAGAATTTAGTTCTTTAAAAACTCAACTTCTACAAATCTCACTCTAAAACACCTTCCAACTTTCCTATCTCTCTCGCGTTGGTTCTCTCGTCTCTCCTGTTTGACAATATAAACATCCTTGGCTGTATAACATAAACAAAAAAACCATGTTTGAAACCTGCACGTCTAACGCCGTTTATAGGCGTATCCAGACTGAGTTCTGTTTAGACTGGACCTGTTCATTATACAAGGAGCCTCATCCGACCTTGTATGGAGTACTGCTCTCATATCTGGAGGGCTCTCGCTTCACCCGGCTTTTGGAGGGTCGAGGTCAAAGGCCAAAAGACTTATAAACTGTTCGACCTTTCCACGGCTGAAGCGGACATCGTGAGACGAAGTGTTGGTGCTTTGCGCCTCTTTTCTATAGGTACCGCAGGCAGCTTCTCGAACGTGCTCGTACCTCAACATTTGCAGTGCTCGGCACAAGGGGTGCTGTGTCTGCGCATGAGTTTTGTGTGGATATTGGCAGACCGACTGGATTCGCTGCGGTGGCGCCGGCTAACTCCAGCCGCTTCGATGCTGGTTCTGTTTGCTCTTCATGTTGATGCCCCAGTTTAATCTCTGCACACTTCAAAGCCTGCGTCTGTGCTCATCTGCGTAATTTGCGTTAGTTGTGTACTTCTGAAGCGTGCAACAACACCCCTCTTTGAATAGGGCTTGCCCGTGAAGAGTGGTAGTGACAACTGTAATATATATATATATATATATGTATATATATACTATATATATATATATAATTATATGTACATTTATATATATATATATATATATATATATATATATATAACTATATATATATATATATGAACATACAAGACTACAGTGATTTCAGGGGTTCTTGAAATTATATCTACTGTTATATATATATATATATATATATATATATATATATATATATATATATATATATATATATATATATATATATATATATATATATATATATATATATATATATATATATATATATATTTGTTCTCTGTTGTTATATATATATATACCGTAGACTGAAGTGCTGTTTACTCCTAGGACTTTTTGCAAAAAGTGTAATTACTGCATCGGGATCTATTTCGATTTCCCTATGAATGTTAAGTAAAGCTAGACCTGTCAAACGATCTTGTCCCATTGAGTTTCTTAAGTACATTTTTAAACGACTTAATGTTGAAAATGATCTTTCAGGTGTTGCGGTTGAAACAGCGAGAGTTACTAATATTTATAGTAGATTCATATATTTGGGAAGATAGTATTATTACAACTAGACAATGCATCTATTGCAGTGCAAGGTCTTGCATCACAACTTTTGTTATCCCATTTCTGTCTCCACAATTCAAATTCAGTTTCCAAGTTTCCTGGACTAGGAAGAAACTTTTCAGAAAACGTAAACTTATCAGCACAATATCGTGATATAAATTTCTGAAGAACGGACAATAAGTCCCTATGTTTTTGAAATCACTCTTCTAATTCTATAATAATTTTAGCCAAAAATGGTATGAACACCATTTGTCTATAATAATGCTCAGGTTCAATATTATTTAAACCAGATACTTTCATTTGGCGAGAAGCACTTCAGGAGGATCGAAATCGTTACATTAAATTTCAATGCAATGTACGTAACTTCTTCAAAGGTGCTTTTAAAAACAGATTCTGAATTTTAACGCCATTCATTCATAACGACTATAAGATTACAAATGTGGTCACATGCTTTAAAATAGAAATTACAATCATTTTGTTTTTGGAATGTTTAGATAGTCTAGATGTGATGAAAGAACTTTGTAAAGGACAAAAGTGTTACATACAAACTTTATTACCTTCAAGTAAGAGATATAGCATTGGCATCATGGTGAGTTGAGGACTCACTGTGTGGGCGTCATCTTGTATTTGGGGACCTAGCCCCCAAACCCCACCACAGTATTTTCTCATGTGATATATATTATATATATATATATATATATATTATATATATAAATATTATATATATATATATATATATATATATATATATATATATATATTATATATATATATATGTTCTATGTTTCATTATTTGTTTTTATTTATCAAAGTATCCCCGACGTTAGTACTTAGTAAGTTAGGGGTATTAAAGAAGTAAATTTAAATCGTAAACGACGAGTTTTCTTCGTCGCATACAAGTCTACATTTTTTAAAGACCAGTTGGGTTCAGACAGTGGTATTATCATCATACAACACAATGGGTTCTTGGCGATTCTGTTCTTATCTGCTGTTCCGGTTCATAATTTTAGACAAATCTACCGCCAGACTATATTCTGGAAATGACGGAAAGAATTCATAAATTTTGTAACTCGCAATATCCCGCGTCCAATATTTTTGACAATGGGCTTTCATCTGCTTTAAATATTTCGCTTTCGAGTATGGATCGATATAAAGAAGGATTTCGGGTCAGCTAATTGTTTTGTTGCATTAAACATCGATCTGTCACGGTTTGTAACTTCAGACATCAGTGGTTATTAAACATGACTGGACGATCTCAAAGCGACTATTCTGATATCATTGTTATATCAATTGATTTGTCATTGAACCTTTCTTCAATTTCTTCGATTACACTTCAGTATATCTTCATCCCTTTAAATGCATTTTCTTATCTTCATCAATCAGGCGCCTTTCAGATACAAATATCTGCATTATTTCGGACGACATTTTATGGGATCCACTATTGACGTCTCCACACTGATTTGCAATTTTGCAGTTTTGTTCCAGTAATTAGGGGATGACTTTGGTCATACTACAGTCCTTATAATACATATATATATGTGCTGCATTCCTGTATATATATATATATCCTCTCTCTCTCTCTCTCTCCATATCAGTTACCCTAAAAATTTTCTCACTTATCTGGCTATAAATTAACTTTACTCTTTACATTACTATCTCAACAACTTTAGCACATTCTGTGGATTTTATGACTGTCTTTGAATAACGGGTTAAACATACTTTTTATGTTTTGTTGCTTTATGTTATGTTAAATTGAATCTCTCAGTTTTAGACTCTTTTTGACTCCGGTGGGGAGGAGTCAGGTGGTAATAACATACCTAACACAATCATTTCTTTGAAAAACTTTACTATGATTATTAATACTCAAGATACTGTAGAAATTTTGATGTCTCAAATAGTTGATTGTCAGAAAAATGACCTATTGTTAAGGCGCTTGAAAAGAGCCTTACATCATAATCAACCTTTGAGGGGTCCTCACTCAGGTTATACCCTTGTTTTCAGTGATACAGGTTATGAAATTAATACTGTAAAGGTTGATATAATTACTTTTCTCTTCATGAGATATAAACATTTGTATTAAACAAAAATAATTTTTATTCTACCATCACAGATCTTCTCTCACTCTCTTTATATCCATCTAATGTTTGGTAAAATAAAAAGACAAAAAGTTTATCTTATTCAATCAATTTTGTAACGAAAAGTAATTTAAAAATATGATGTTTTACTATTTTGATGTAATTTAATTCGATATCAATTACATTACATTACAAGTTCCATATCAATAACAAGTTTTCTATCAAGATGGAGGAGAGGACTCTCGCGCACACGTTGTGAAGGACACTTCAATATGAATCAACAAGAAACTATAAAATAGTAAACAACAGTCACTCAACATTATAAATGTTCTTACAGGTGGTGTGCCTGGACCTCATTACAGGTGACAACAAAGTGGTTGTGAAGTGGTAGAGATTTGGCTAGATATGTAGGGGAGTCGAGTCTAAAGTGTGAAATCATGCTGGATGGTGAGCAACTGGAACAGATAACTGAATTTAATATTGGGTTGCCTTAACGGATGACTATCATATGAATTTCAGTTGATCAATAATGATGCGGAGGGCGCTTTCCTTTAGTAGTGTTTTTATTGATGATAAGTAGATGCTGCTTTTTGTATGGTATCAAGACTTTCGTATTTGTTTTATTATAATGTAAAAATATTTCTACGAGAAATATCTGATATTGTTAATAATTTTTAAGTTGTAAATTTTATGATATTTTATGTTAAACTAATTTACATGTAATCAAAAAAAAAAAAGGTATATAAAAAAAAAAAAAAAAAAAAGAAAAAAAAAATTAATAATTTTTTGTATGAAAGATTCTTGTCTAAGCAGTTTGTTTTCTAATCTGGAATTGATCGTGAACCCATCTTTGGAATGCAAAGAATAGAATGTTTTGAGCAGCAGGAGAATACTGAATTCTAAGAGTTGGAGGAGAAGGTTGTGTTGGGGACTGATGATTTCTCAAGAGGATTGAGGAGAAAAGACCTAATGATTTTGATGTCAAAGGCAGGCCATCATCTTGTGATTGGATATTAGGACCAGGGATATCTTAGCCGAGAACTGGATGGTGTAGACATGGGGATGTTGCCATAAGTGAGATTATATTGTGGATGTATCAACGTGAAGACTGGAAGGTACAGGGAATATGAAGATTAATTTGTACATTACGCAAATTGAGATTGTAGTGGTTATCTCAGCAGGAGCTGGGTACAGGAGTACGAATATTTGAATTACGTGGATGACAATGGAACGGATGATGATAAGCGTATTAGGAAGTTGTAAGTGATAGTAAGGTGTCTGTTACTGATCAGCATTGGTAAATGCAAGGATATAGTTTGTTGCTGGGTATGACTTCTATTACCGATTTAATGTATAGTACAGAAACTGGTGTGGAATTAGTATGCAGTCTGTTAAGATGGATAATCTTAGAGCGTGAGAGAGAGAGAGAGAGAGAGAGAGAGAGAGAGAGAGAGAGAGAGAGAGAGAGAGAGAGAGAGAGAGAGAGAGAGAGAGAGAGAGAGAGAGAGAGAGAGAGAGAGAGAGAGAGAGTTAGGTGAGGAAAATTGAAAACATGAGGAATGAACCTATTAGGGAGATATGTGGTGTGGCAAAAGGAATAAATGAGAGAATGAGGGTACTGAGGTGTCTTATTCAATCGAAAGAATGGATGATATTCGAATGGTTATATAGGGGTGACTGTGTTGAGAAGTGATCGGCTGAGACGCCTAAGAAAAAGTGTATAGAGTCAATAACAGTGTGTCTGAAGTTAAGGAATGATTGTGCAATTCAAGCGAGAAGAATGGTACATAAAAAGAAGTGAATTGTATGGTTTTATGACGGGGATATGGTTGTGGGCTACATTCTGCATCCGGTGCAGCAGGTTTGCACCTCCCCCAATCTATGGGGAACTGAATGGAGGCCCAATGATCTCTCGAAATTCAAAATCTACTTTTCATGTTTTCAAACCAATGAACATGGAAATGTCGATAGTTATTTTAGTATATAATTATAAGAAATGGAGTAAAAATTTATTAAAACATTTTCTGTGACACTTTACGTCCGTGGAAAATAAAATTAAACAAGTTCTATTTTTATTAGAGTTCCATACGTATATAAAATATACAAAATTTCATAAAATTTAAAGCTGGATAAAAACTAAAAAAATAAAATAAAAACAAATTGAAATAAGAGAATTTAAAATTTTAAAGCAAAAAATGAAAATATTTAATCTTACAACATAAAAAAGTGTAAGATTGGATGCACAAGAATTCTGTCCTTTTACATTCAAGTAAAAAAAAAAATATATTTTGAATTGATCGGACAGGAATTTCAAAAATGACGACTTCTCTTAGTTTGTCCTGTGTTAATTTCAAGAGAAGATTCAAGTTTCTTTTTCCGTTTGCCTTTCCATTTATTGACATGTTCGTCCACCAAACGAATGAATTCTGAAATATTTTTGGAAGATGGACTGTAACGTTCACATGAAGAACAAAATGAGTTGATATCTATTTGCGATTCACAATCGGAATAAAAGCAACTTCCTTCAACTTTGGTTTCATTAAACCAATTCAAAAAACTTTCTTTCCATGTGTTCGATAATAAATCATTAGCAGACAGCCAGTTCAATAATATCTCAAATTCGTTCTCACTTCCCATAAACATTGTTGCAACCATTTGGTAAATTCGACTATTAAATATGATATTTTTCAGTAATTCCTCTTTCAAGCTGTCATCGATGCCCGTCCAAGTAAAGAACTTGTCGACATCATCAAATCTCTTATCTAAAATCAGCTTTAAACTATAATTATTTCTAAAGGAAACTTTTTCATAGACTCTGATTTCCTTTCTGGATGAAGATCGCATAGTGTCATTGTGTAGCTATCCCACTTGTTTTTCATGAACATAATATTAATAACGTCAGCAGTTTTAAGCTGGAAGATTTTTATGGTTTTTATATCTCATCCCTCAGTATTAGGGAATACTAAAAATTTTATATCAACTGCTGGGTTCATTTGTAACACTCTTTAACAAAATAAAAATCCTTGACTTCCTCTTTTGAAAATTGGGTCCAACTGAGCAATTTTTCAACAAACTCAGATTTTCCATCTAATATTAAAGAAGCACACGCTGAAGATACATTTCTTTGTTTAACAAACACTAAACGTTTTTTAAAATCTTTTATCTCAGACTCTGTAAGTTCTGCCCATCGAATGAATTCATCCGTTTGACATAATTCTCTTCTCGAAACACAACTACTGTAATATTCAATTATTTTATCGTGAAATGCAAACTGTCTTTTGAAATCTTTACATTCTTTCTGGGAGAAGTCAATCCAATTCAAATATAAATCAATCTTTTGAAATATCCTCCCACTTATCATCATCATTTGTTGACCAAATCGTCCACGCTTATAACCAAGCTTTCCTTAAACACTTTAATTTCATCTGAAGAAAAAATCCATTCCAAAAACTTATCAATATATTTTAATTCATCGGAACTGTGATAAAGAATATCCATTCCTGACGATAAAATTAAGTGCAATAACCTTTGTTGATATTCTTTTAACTCTTCACCATTCAAACTCCAACTAAGAATCTTTTGAAGCTGTAGCATTTTACCGCCGACAATGAAAAGCGATAAAGATTTCAATGCACTCTCTAACAGCTTCCTTTTGAAACTTCTAACCCTTTCATTTGGTACGCAACATTCAATAAATAAATCAATTTGCTTCAAATCACAAACGCTAATATCATATAAGCACAATTCTTCCATTCGTAACTTTTCTTCCATGGTTGCACTTGCAAAAATCAGTCGTATTATTTTTTGATCTTCAATAGTAAATGAAGAAAAAAAAAGTTTATTTATTATGAAAAGTTCATACCTTCCCTTACAATTCCCACGAATCCTTTTTCGAAAGTACCTAAACTCTTCAAACTCTTCAAAATCTGGAAAATAATTACTTTCACATCGAAAGAAAAACGTTTTCATAGACGAAGGACTTTG
>JABUQX010066045.1:0-5000 GCA_015478945.1 Trachelipus rathkii | reverse complement strand
TTCCAACACCATTTCCTCGCCATCCCCACCTCGAATTCTTTATAACCCCATCCATGATACAATCGAAATACCCAAGGAGACATAACAAAACCCTGTCTCACTCCGCTATTAATCCTAAACCAACACCATGACACCATTTATTTCTTACCACACGCTCACTATCGTCTATGAATACTTTTGATTCCAATGTCAGAAGCCTACCAACAACACCAAAATATCATAAAACCGCCCATACACAGAGCTTCCCTATTAATCCTTCATACGCCTGTTGCAAATCCAAAACCTAAATACAATTTATCTTCTTCTCCCTCATTTCTCAATCATTTGTTTCCATGTAAAGATTCGATCCACACATCCTCTACCACTCTTTAAAACCGCATTAATTTTATCATACGCCTGTTGCAAATCCAAAAACCTAAATACAATTATTCGCCCTTCTCCCTCATTTTTCTCCAAATCATTTGTTCCAACTGTCAAAGAATCTGATCCACACATTCCTCTACCACTCCTAAACGCCCCTTGTTTCTTCACCCAATCAGTCCTTCAGTCACATCATCGACGCACTCTTTTCGACTGAAGATCACCAGCATATAATCTTCCCACCTCTTTATACCTTTAGCGAGAAAACTGTCCCAGTCAGAACAATCCACCCTAGAGCTTCACGGTGACCGCGACGGTCCCCTCACCTATGGCACTATGGCCCAGGTGGGCACAAACCATATCCCTTACAACAACCCCGCCATTCACTCCTCTTATGCACCTTTCTTCTCCATTTCTTTCCTTCAGACATTCCTTACTGACTCAAATCCACTTCTTCTTCGGGTCTCCCCAACCGTAATTAATGTGCTAACAGTAGCGAAGTACAGAATGTTAACAGTGAAAGTGGTGGAATGAAGCAGAGGTGCATGCAAACGGTTTATTTAAAAAAAAAAAAAAAAAAAAAAAAAAAAATAAAAAAAAAAAAAAAAAAAAAAAAAAAAGAAAAAAAAAAAAACGAAAAAAAAAAAAATTATAAAAGCAAGTGATTAAGTTTCAAAAGAAAAATGTTGGAATTATATAAGGAGGAAAAAAGAAATACTAAAAGGTGCATACGTAGGAGAAAAGTAGAGGAAATAAACAGTTTGGAAAGAGGATGCAATGGAAGATACAAGGGAAATAGGAAAGACTCCTTTCTGGAAGGAAGCAGCGAAAGAGTTAAACAAAATGAAGAACAAAGGGAATCTGCTTAGAATAATGACATAGGAAATGGTTTGCTCGTAACTGATTGAAATGGAGTGAGGAGTGTGTGGAACAGGCACACTTCGAAATCTGTTATAAACAGTTGTAGTAGAATGAGCCGCCGTGATGGTGAATGGGGGCTTAGAGTTTTGCTTGGTGCCCAAGACAGGAAACATAGGTATTTTGGCAATGCGATTTTGGAAGTTGGGATATAACAAAGCGTTTATGGAGGAACTATAGTTCCGGAGGGATGCGAGAAGAGCAGTACATTAGCTATACTTCGTATAAGGCAAGCAGAGATAAGGGGACATGTCAGCGAATTATATCGGAACTTAGTTCCTTTTGAGTGTTAGTAGGAAAGATATATGCCTAGGTATTTTAGGGTCGAAAGACACTTGTGCGTCGATGATTGACTGAAGCGACTGAATTGTGGGTGAAGAAAACACAGCCGTGCGTTGCTTAGGAGTGGTACGAGAATGTGTGCGATCAGATCTTTACATGGAACAAAGAGCATTGAGAAAACATGAGGGAGAAGGAGAATAATTGTATTTAGGTTTTATAGATTTGCAACAGGCCGGTATGATAGGATAATAGGGAAGTCCATATGGCCACGTGTTAGTCGGATAGGCTTCTGAAATAGACATCACAAACCGTACTGCCTATTGACGATAGGGAAGACGTACCATGTAAGATAAAATGTCATGTCGAAATGATTGGCTTAATATTTAAAAGCGGAGTAAGCAGAGCATCGTGTTATGTCTCCTTGGTCTTATTCAACTTGTAATAGGATGGGGGTTATGCCGCCCTCTATGAGTTGGCGACCTGGACGGCAGGAGATCGGTGTCATAGAATGATGGAGAATGCGAAGAGAGTGCGGACGGGTGCCCTACCCTGATTATAGCGGATGATTTGGTTTGTGTGGTGAATCTGAAAAGAGTGTGAGAGGATTGGTAGAGAGATTTATCGGCAGCCGGTGTGTAAACGGAGGGGTTTAAAAGTAAACGTAGATAAGAGTAAGGTTATGGTTTGAGTGAGGACAGTCCTCGGTGGAAGTTTATGTTTAGATGGTGAGCAGCTGGAACAAAGTGTCTGAGTTTAAATTATTTAGGATATATGTTAGGATGAAAAGGGAACGGATGATTGCAGCACAGATGATAGTAGGAAAGTTCCCCTTCCGTGATGGGCAAGGAAGGGGCCGGTGCCAATAAAATCGTTAGACGTTGGATGTGAAAGGACTAAGTCTGGAGTGCGCTAGGACGGTCTTGCATTCGAGGGTATGTTGTTACCTGTGAAATGGCTATAGTAGTGAGACTTATGGCTGGAACTAAGACAGTATAGATCTAAAGTACCAATGTGTTCAGCAATGGACAATCTTAGGGCACACTCGGTTAGGTGTGAGAAAACATTTGCCAATACAAGAGGACAAACACACAACCTACGCACGTGTGAAGAAAGTGATAAATCTGTGAGAAATAAAATGAACAGTACATTTGAGATGGTATTGAGTCAATTGCTTCCAAATGGAACTGATAGCTCCGGTTGCTTAAGCGGTATGGTATTAATGGTGAGTGAAGTGGGGATCGACCGACCTGCGAGACCGGAAGAACAAAGTGGATTGAGTCAGTAAAGGAATGCCTGGAGGAGGAGAAATGTGAGTTTGACAGAGGCGCGAGAAGAAATGTGCATAAAAAGGAGTGAATTGGCGGGGTTTTGTGTTGTGAGGGGAGTATGGTTGTGGCCCAACCTGGGCCAAGGGAATGAACCCCACACTCACGATGCCATAGCGACGACCTCTCACAGTTCCCATGAAGCATCTAGGGTGGACTTTCTGACTGCGACGAAGTTCTCACTAATAGGTATAAAGGGGGCGGTAAGGCTGGGCTTTCTTTCGACTTTGGTCATATTCTTCTACTACCTTTTCTGTTTCCGGTGCATGTCACGGCACCTTACTCCCAGTCTTGGGGAAAAAGGGTGGATAATAATAATAATAATAATAAATAAATAGTTTAAGAGCACTAAAATCTTTTAATCTCTTGATTATTCATCATTTACACGTCTTTCCAATCAAATCAGAAAGCAATATTTGCTCAGTTCTCATAGTTTACACCGTTTTCATTTGCTTAAAAAATTTCAAACGGAACGATGAAAATGAAATTATAAAATTTTTTCCAGTTCAAATGAATGATGTAACTAATTTATAAAAGGTTGGAATTATTTCTAAGTTTTGATGTATTTATTTGTTTCGGTAAGAACAAGTCTTAAATTTTTCATAGTTTGCTCTTAACAATTTGCTTAGACAAATGTCAGTTCAAACCAGGGTTTTATATTTTTTCTTTTTGTTTTTTTTTAGAAAAAATCAATTTTTTTCGATTTTTTTTTGATGTTTTCAGATTCGTACGTTCACGCAAAAATTAAATTGTAAAATAAACTTTTTCAAGTTCAATATAGGTATTATTTTTGAAGTATTTATTCAATCTACGTAAATTCAAAATCTTTAAAATAGCGGCCTATAGTCTATGGACACAATGAAAGAGCAAACACTAAAGTGGCTGGTATACGGACTTACGGGTTACAATGCCAATAGTATGTTGAAAATTTGAAAAAAAAAATATATTTAAAAAACTTCAATAATATTTTCTGAAAAAGTTATCGATATTGAGAATCGGTTAATTTTAATGGTGAATAAGGGCTCGGAATTACAATTACTTTAAAAAGCAACACCTCTGATAATCATATCCTTGTAAATCGGACTCTCTGATGAATGTACACAGAAATAAAAGAAACCTGTTGAAACAGGTGATCTTTCGGGCAATAGTGGGAACAGGAGTCGTATACCTTAGACTATATATTATTATTTCAATTTCTATAATTCTATTGAAGGTTTAACATCACTATAAATATACAAAAGGAATATAAGAAAAGATATTAAAAAAATTCAAAAAAACAAAAAAAATCTGATTTTTTTAATAAAAAAATCAAGTAAATAAATCAGTTGATTTTTCATTTGATGTTTTTCGAGCCATCCTTGTTTCAAACAGAGGATATAAACCTTATATAAAATATGTAAACCTTCAAAGGGTCTCGTGTCAAAGGCTATTCAATCCTGCTTTATACCAAAACGAAGTCAACTACCTTCACAACTTTTATAATCGAAGTAATTTTATTTGGACTCGACCCATGCTACAACAAAAAACAAATTATCCTTTTAACAAGTTTTATCAAACTCTCTCTCTCTCTCTCGTTGATGTACAACAATTGTCTATCACCTCTCTCTCTCTTCTCTCTCTCGTCTCTCTTCTCTCCTCTCTTCTCTCTCTCTCTCTCTTCTCTCTCTCTCTCTCCTTCTCTCTCTCTCTCTCTCTCTCTACTCTCTTCTCTCTTCTCTCTCTCTCTCTTTCTCCTCCCTCTCTCTCTCTCTCTCTCTCTCTCTCTCTCTCTCTCTCTCTCTCTCTCTCATCTTCTCTCTCTCTCTCCTCTCTCTCTCTCTCTCCTCTCCTCTCTTCTCTCTCTCTCTCTCTCTCTCTCTCCTCTCTCTCTCTCTCTTCTTCTCTCTCTCTACTCTCTCTCTCTCTCTCTTCTCTCTTCTCTCCTCTCTCTCTCTCTCTCTCTCTCTCTTCTCTCTTCTCTCCTCTCTCTCCTCTCTCTCTCTCTCTCTCTCTCTTCTCTCTCTCTCTCTCTCTCTCTCTATCTCTCTCTCTCTCTCTCTCTCTCTCTCTCTCTCTCTCTCTCTCTCTCTCTCTTCTACTCTGTCTCTCCTCTCTCTCTCTCTCTTCTCTCTCTCT
>JABUQX010066044.1:50000-60385 GCA_015478945.1 Trachelipus rathkii | reverse complement strand
TTTTAGTTAATTTTTTATGTGCTAAGGGGTACTATTATCGTATCATTCATAAATTATATAACATACTAGAGGTTACAGAGAGTATATTAATTTTAATAGCTAGTGATATTTTAATAGCAGAGATTTCAGTACGTGCATTTATTAGGCCACACCCACTTGTTTATTTTGTAGGAGTATGGCCGATATTGACAAGCCTAAATTGAATCGATCCCGTTTAATTTCTTAATATATATATATTAGTATATAATATATTTATTATATATAGTTATATATATTCTATATATAGTATATATATATATATAGATAATAGTATATGTATATATATATTATATATAATGATATATATATTATATTATATATATAATTTATGGTGATTGTTTACCCAGAGGGTTGTCACCTACGATTTTTATATAAATCACAGGATATCCTCTAAAAAAAAATAATAATGAAGAATAAATAGAAAACTTTTATTTTTTATTTTAAAACTATATAGTATATATATACTATATATATATAATATATACACTATATATATATATTTATATTATATTATATATAATAATATATAGTATGTATATATATAAATATATATATATATTATATATATCTATATAGTATACATATTATATATAGTATAGTAGTATATAATATATATATATATTCATATTATATAATTGCTATGGGACAAAGTCATTAACGCCCACTACGGGAACGGGGAGCTCGGATCAAAAACAAATTTTCACAGGTAGCATCTAGTGATAACATAAATAGATGTTGTAAGGGTCGAAATTGGAATTTTTTTTTTCTGTTTTTTTTTTTTTTTTTTTTTTTTTTTCTTTTTAACTGTTCTAGGGGCGAAATTATATATAATTATGTGAAAAGGTATTACACGGCAATGTAGGGGGGCTCGAGCCGGGGGACACAGGGGGGACGTTTTCCATACCCCGTAGGGCGAGGGGCGGAGGAACCCCCGCGACATCCCAATACCAAAGAGGGGGGTTCCTGAGACCCTCCCGGAGGGGGGGAAATAGTCACCCCGTACCGTCGTCCCTCAGGAGGCCGAGAGACCCCGCAACTCTTTGCATCTGCTGTTTACCCTGTGTGTATTTTTTTAGTTTAAGAAAAAAAATCTTTTTCTTCTCATTTTTCATACGCTGATTTCTAAATATGTTTTATTTTCTTGTGAGCTATCGTGTTTTTGGAGATATACGAAAAAAGAAAATTTTTTTTTTGTTCATTTTGCCCATACAAATTTCATACTCTGATTCCATATATGTTTCAGTTTTCTTGTACTATCTTAGTTTTCGAGCGAGATATCAGGCGGGTAACTTCTTTAGTTTCACCCATACTATATAGTATATATATATTATACTATATTACTATATAATATAGTAATATATGTATTCTATATATATGTAGTATATAATGTAGCTAAATATATAAGGTATATTATATATATAATATTATATATATATATATACTATATATATATTTTTATATATAAATTAAATTAAAAATATATATATATATTTATATATATATATTAATATATATAATATATATATATACTATATACTATATATTACATATATAGTGGTAAGTATATATTAACCGATTATATATATATATTATTATATATAGTACGCTATCGTATGTATACTATATGTATGCACGAGAGAGAGAGAGAGAGAGAGAGAGAGAGAGAGAGAGAGGAGAGAGAGAGCAGAGAGAGAGAAGAGAGAGAGAGAGAGAGAGAGAGAGATGAGAGAGAGAGAGAGAGAGATTCGATTTTATTCTTAAATCTGAAAATAAGTTCTCGACACTCCCTCAAGTAATTAAATCTTCTACAAATTTACACACTTTTCTCTCCTACCTTTTTTTTATGCCTGAATAAATTCCAATTTATAAAAAATTAAACATTTTTTAAAAGGTTAAAACCAAAAAAGTAGGACCGAACGGATAAAACTCTGGCATTGTTTACAATTTTGCTCAGCTGATCCAACCGGGCGCATTCGGCCCGTTCTGGTGCACTCAAATTTTCCTGTCTCTGATTGGTTAATGTAATTTTTTTTCAATTATCGAAGCGTTTCTGAGTCGATGTTTGCAAACGGGCTTGGCAGTCGGGCTTGTCTGAACGCAGCTGACGCAACTTGCTGAGAGAAATGAAAGGCATCATCAACAGTCGAAAACCGGTTATTGAAGGGAGAAAGAGGGGTAGCTGTGGAGCCTGATAAAAAAGGAGTCAACTCTGCTAGGTCATAACACCAGCTGGAGTAGGTTTTTGCATTTGAACTTGGTACAGAGCTTATTTAAAGCTATTGGGGTAATGATCACTTGGCCGAATAACATAAAAGTGTTGTAAGATGTGCATCGAGCACTCGCCTAGATAAGTTAACTAGATTGCTTTGTTGTGTGCGTATGTTCCTGTAGAGATATCTAATGGATATTGTATACCAAGAATAATCAGTACCACGACGATGTGTGTGCATCTACATATGGTATCAGCAATCAGGTTAGCCGACGATTAGAGGGTGGCCTGGTGTTGTTATGTAGTGATTGGTTGTGGGGAGCTAGTTCTTACCATGTAGGTAGGGTGGTGGTTTAGTGGTGAATATCTGGTATTTATTAATTATTGATAGGGTTCAGTGCCAGCTATGGGTTCTTAGTACATGTTTTTGACGTTTTTCGCGTGCTTTTGAGGTGATCGAAGGTGCTACAGAATCGTGCCTCATAAGTGGTGCTGGTGGAATGTTTTGACGATGTTTGGTTATTGTGACAAGTCAATCTGTTGTCACAATTGTAACGACGCGAAGGAGGCGGAATGAAGTAGGTAAGGAGTTATGTAATTTTAAGAAAATAGACGGGAGATGTCGAATATATCATAGCTACACGAGCATTGAATAGATATTATTTCCACGCTACTCATCGCATATGGTCCAGCAAAGTACGGTACGAAGATTGATAACCCAAATGCCAGTTTAATATACAATAGTAATTAAAGGTAACAAGTATCAAATAACCGAAATCACTTGTAAAGAAACTCAAGTGGTTTCTCACCTTGAAATTTGTGCGGCTAACTCTTACTGGTTCCTAAGTTCAAGCAATCTGAAGTTTGAGGCAGAGGCTGAAGTTTAACTTGGGTGTAGAGTCTGAATGGGACTAGGGAAAGAATAGGATCCGGCATCCGATTACGATGAATGAAACTAATGAGCAGTCAGCTCTGCAACTTCCGCTATCATTGTCACGCCATTCTCTTCTTTTTATAGAGGTAACGGTGCTAAATTTAGTTTTTGGCTAGAGAATGTTGAATGGAATTTACACACATTCAGTCCATACGAAGAAGTCATAGTGTAGATTGCAGGAGTGGAGGATTTCCTGTAACATCAATATCTTTTTGGCTTTAGTATTTTGTGTATGATCTCATTGTTGAACGTTACTTGGTGGAAATATTAGGATGTCGTTTAGCCCCTAACGATACCAGATCCTAATTGAAGGAAGAACTATGGCCCCATGCTGAAAAATGATTATTCGTACCCAAAAGATAATAATAAAACATTAAGGTGAATGGAAATGATGGGATAATACAGGAAAATGTATTGGAAGTATCCAAGAGAGACGTGTTTAATTAACTTGTGCCTTACTTAAACTAAACAGATTTTTGGAATCTCTATAGGTCTCTTAAATAAGTCTATCTGCACAACCTTGTCAGTATTGAGACGCGTCGACTCTAGGCTTGGAGGCCGATGAAGAGGTAACATTGATAGGTTTACGCGAGCTTAACGGCGAGTCTCTCCCAACCATCACAAGGGCTGCGTGTAAGGATGGTGTGTAATGATTGTTATTTCATAGGTCCAACTGAAACTGCAAGATAGGTCGAAAAGAAAGCTGTTCAATGCCTTTCTTGAAAGAGAAGTTACTCTCCAGATGTAGCATAATATGTGGTGAAAGGACGCTTTCACCAATGATGAAGTCGAGATAAAAGTGAAGTTCGCACTAAGTCCAAACTTATTTAACCGTGGGTATTATTGGTTGTCAATAGAGCAAACCCATTGATATAGCTACATAATCTGTTTATAATGAACGAGGATATCAGCTATCCTGTCCAGCAAGCAGATTCAATACAATGTGGCGGGGGGGGATATAGAGATGTCCGTTGGTCAAGTATTAGCAGCAAAACATTTTACAAAAGACTTTTTATCCGAGGAAAAATTTTTGAAAGACAATAAAAATAGAACAAATCACCACACATAAGAAATATCAAAATATTACAGTGTTTAATTGGAATAATATGCCGTGACTTCATCCTAGAAAAATAGTTTCTCCACGTAATACTTTGATAACGAGAGAATATAATATGATTATATCAATATTTTTATCATGAAGATTTTTATATATGATCTTATAAATGATCTTATAAATATATTACTAGCGTTAATTATCTAAATTTAGCCCCAAGACAAATATAATGGCTAAACTATGAACCTAACAATATAGATATGTACGAGTATAGTTCCACCTAAATTGATACAATTTTTTTACTATTATATGTATACTTTATATCAGTAGTTCATTTTTTATCTTTAATCTTTACTTGATCTTCTCCACGTACCTTGCTTACTAAAGTATATAAATTTAGATGCTGGGTTATTTATGATTTATATATATCTAATAGAAAATATCATAATACATGATATATTAAAATATATATATCATATACCATAATATAATAAATATATATATATTATATATATATATAATATATATAATCTAGTAATATATATATAAATACATATATATCATATATATAATAATACAAAAGTAATATACCATATATATAATGTAATGAATTATAATAGTACGCATATAATAAATATCCTATAATAATCTAATATATTCTATCATTGATATTAACAATCAGATATATACATGTATAATACATATACTCTATTATGTAGGTATATACAACTATGAAATCAATATCTAGTAATATATAATTATATAGATATATAATTGTCGGGATTATATAACTCACGTGAATGTCATTTTATAATCCTAAGTTATGGAAAAGATTAAGCGTTTATATATAATGAATACTTTATAGTTCGAAATCTTTATATAATACTTAATCCACGTTACTTTATATTTCCTATATTATCAGATGTACATGCCTAGAAGAAGTGTCAGCCCGCATGGATATATGATTTTCCTTTCGAAAAACATAACCTAAAGAATATGTAAAGAAAACTTGAATACACCATGTGAAATGTCGAGATAAATCTATAGCCGTTAATGCAATGTATGAGACACTAACAAAAAAAAATTAAAAAAAAATATTATGTATATTTTTATTATTTCTACCAAAACTTATGATTACTGGTTAATCTTTGGAAAACTAATAACATAACTTAATGTAGTCATTTCAACACTCTTGGTTATATCTTTTTTTACGAATATTTACGGAGCTACGGGTATCTAGTATATTAAAACTATATAAAACTGAATAGAAATCTGTTTGTATAATAAGTTAATGATTCGTGAGAACCAAAAAAGTCATACATACTTCAATTTATTGGATTTTTGAAGTCCTGTTACCCTTGATAACTTCGACTGCCATTACGGGGCCTACAGACGAAAAAATACCTCAGAGTTGTTCAGCAAACATATAGGGATTCCCGAAGTATATTAGTAGTCATTGGTGGGGAATCAGCATGATCCGATCAGCACGAATTTTTTTTTCGGGACTAATGGTAAATGCATATTCACCTAAAGAGTAATAAAATTATATAAATATTGAAATACGAATGCTATCATCAATGTTATTAGAGATTTTGTATCCTTCGTTGAAAGATAACTAGGGAAAAAGTAGAAAAACCAATACATCATAGTGTTCAGCACAACTTAGGGATTACCAAAACTTATTATATCAGGCCGTAAAATCAAGTTCATATTTGATGGGAATGGATCGAACGTTTTAAGGGGTATCGGTCAATCGAAAACTGGAACCACTCTAGAAATAAATATTGTTATTCAAAAATATATTGCAGTTACAATTTTACTCTAATTTTTGGAGGGGTCTCTATATAAAAACCATAGGGAAAACTAAGGGTTAAGTTTACGAATAAACTTAAGAACGCAAATATGCCAGCATCGTATTCCAGCAAACATTAGGGATTCCATATTATACTAGTAAGTAAAAATCGTTTACTCGGAGGCATGAATCGATATTAGGTAGGACTATTGGTCATAAAATAATTATGTCAACAAAAATACTTGAAAATCACTTCTGCTAACGCAGCTTAACCTGTCACATTTGAATTTTGAGTCCAATTTGCCTTCTATTTGTGATAGAAGAACTTTTATTGCGGGATAACTCTAAAGTGAAACGAATGCCATCAGAGGTGTTCCAGACCATCAAAACATTCAGGGATTCAATATTAATATAGTAGTCATTGAGCTGGGCATGATGAACATTTAGGAGGTATAGGTCATGCGAAGAATCGAAACATAATTCCAAAAATATACATAGTTATGTCACTACCTAAGCGTACGGCTCCACATAACTCAATAAGAAATTGGATTTTTGGAGTCTCCATTACTCTCAGATGGTCTCCACGCCAACAGACTGTTCTTAGAGCAGTTCATTGAAGTACAAAGATAATCAGTTATGTGGCTGATTCGAATTTAGGACGCTATGTCATCTAAGTATAAACATATAAAATCTTGAAACTACGTTGAATTGCTAAATATTCTGAGTTTATTTATTGAGATAATTTTTGAAATCTTCTTGAATAATGGAACACTTCGCTTGAAGAAAATACTCTATAACTATGAACGAGTGGTCAGCAAACATTGAGCGATTCCAAATATTCATCAAATAGTCGTTTGGTGGGGCGTGATACTGCTTAGAGTTATACTTAGTGAGGTATGTAAGTAAGTAGAGAAGAATCCAGCACATATTATAAAGATAGCAATACCATAAAAAATATATTGAGAACCAGATTAACTTGCAATCAGACACTAATTTTATTGAGATTTTGAGAGCTCTTCTAGTAGCTAACCTACAGGGATCAATATACCCTTTGAAATAGCAGCTTAAGTTAAAATTCCTTACTATAGTTTTACAAAAGACTTATATATCTAAAGGCTTCAGACTTTCCTTAAGGAATATTAAGAATCCTCTTTTCCCCAATTCCAGACCACACACAGTAAACCTAGTTATCTAGTAGTAATTACGCTCTCAGGAGGAAGAAGAAACTAGAGACTACCGGACATTGGAGGAAGTTCTGGAGAGAGTTATCGCGAGCTCCCACACTAATATAGCGCAAACTTTTGCACACAAAATTTTATATATTTTAAGTAAAAAAGCGAGGTATTCATATTTATGACGCACATGATCTGTGAAAACTTTGGAGCTTCAACGGAGGTCAATCTAGTTATAACATAATAAACATATTGAAACTCCGTTTGCCTCATAATCCTGTCTGCCAATTTTTGACTTGAGATGTTGAGTATGAGTCACGCTTCTTGATATAGAATAAGACACCCCTGGATGAAAACTTTAAATAACAATGATCCAGATAAGCAGCGGGCAGCGTTATTTGTATCAGCCAACTTTTAGGAAGGCTTCAAGAAAATTTAAAGATTGAACACAAAGAATTTTGCTCAGTTTTTTTTATTAAATAAAAAAAATAGAGCAAAAATCTAGTCTATTTGAAAACTGTCATTATTTACCATAAGGTTATCCATATATATGAACGAAGAACGAAATATTGGGGAAAAAGTGAGATTTATCTGATACTATTCGACAGTCGGAGTGCATAGGTCCATGAATAATGGATTTGATTGACGGTAGCAAAACGAATTGGCTGGTTTTATTTCCAAATGTTACTCTATTATACCTAAGACTAATTAAAACAGAAAAACATCAGTCACATATTACTTTTAGTTAAAAGTTTTGCATAATGCATACCCTTATACTTCATCATAAACAATTTTTGTGTTAGAGCCATCTTCCAATTTTATATCTGACCAATCTAACTACTCCCCTGTAGAAAGACACATGTAGCGAGATTAAAAAAACTCATCTAATCTTCTAAGTAAGTATATCCAGAACCCAATGGGGAAACATGGTCAAGACAACTTTGACCTCCAGGCAACCATTGAAGGATGTCCAAATATTATATAGTGGTCTTATAAGTATCAGTTAATCACCAACATAGGAAAGATTAGGTGTCAGAGGCAATAGGGATGTGGCACCGAGGATATTTTCGGTCAATGCTAGTGCGTCAGAGGCGGGGGTGACGGCAGTAGGCCCCGCCTTCTTTAGGAGGGGGATTCAAACATAGTAAAATATCCATTCTGCTATAAAAACTAAATACGAAAAAATAATTATATATTGCTAATTAAAAAATCAATAGATATTTATGCGCAAATTGAAAAAGATTCCCGGCGATCCCTTGAAATTGATGAGCGGTTTACTTCTAAATGAATGGCTTCCGCAGCCTTCAGCAAACATTCATGGGATTCCAGAATCTTCTATAGGCTACGGCCTGGGTATAGTATGTAAAAGTAGTACACGTGAATCGAGAGCGAGATCATACTGCATTTTAATAGTTAGGAGTATGGGTGAATAGTTTTTATAGTTTTTAAAGAGAAATGTTATAAGTAAAATTCACGGTTGTAGCAAGTAAAATATCATTGTCAATATGAGAAATTTCACTTTTGCAAAATATCTTAAAATTTGTTATAAGAATCAAAAAACCTTTGTTATATCAATTTTATATTATTTGAGAGAGAAATGAATAAAAAGGTATCCCATGTTATATTTCTAATATATATATATTCTTTTCTAGGGGATAGGAATAACAGACCCAGATACGAGTATCGCCGTATGGGTTACCCTTTAAAAACTGAAGCCGATAATATTGTAACAAGATTTTTGAAGATTAAGCGCGGATAACAGTAGTTGTATGGCAAAACACGCGCGCGGAGGGACCCTTAATCTTTGTGTCTGATTCCACGTGAAAATCTGTGGTCCAGGGCATCGCGCCCGAGTTACACAATTGGAAGTGGAGAGGGCGTGAAGACTCGTCGCGCACTCCTAACCCAATTTATGTATTTTTCGTAATATTACTAAATTACGTTCTAAATTGGACATAATTGAAAAAAAACTTTGTTGTTTTTACAGTTTTAATTAATTATAAAAGTTATAACTCAAATATATTATAATTATAGGGTGGAGGAGATTTTTGGCAAAGCCTTATATTTCTATTTTAGGTGTTATGGAGGAGATTTTTAAAAATAATATAGAACATAAATTGTGACGCAGAAAAAAAACTATTATAACTCATAAGTTTAATAAAGCATATTTCCGAATTCCCAAAACAAGCAAAAAAAAGGTTGGTAATCCCCCCCAAAAGATTTGTTTTTTTTTGAAAAATAGGCGGCAGAAAGAGGGGTAACCACGTATTGCCTTAATTTTTATTTCTTATTTTATTATCATTATTCCCAAAAAACCGAAACATTTTATTGGAGTGTACTTATTACGAATGTTATATATAATAAATATATTTTTATCATTATTATATTAACGAATGATCCAATAATTGGATTGAGGGATACTCAATGGGAATCGAAAATTTGAACAGGAAAAGGTTTTATAACCGGTACCATCACAAGTACGGAGATTTAAGCGAGAATAAGCGCTCCCGAGTCCACCCCTCAATGGTGGTCCGCTTCAACCCTCCCACGGTCACGCTGACTCAGCGTTATTCAAACTTTAAAATAGTAAACTTTTATTATTAGAATTCATTATTTATTTTTTTGTGTGCTTATGACAGACTATAGGGAATTTTACACTATAAATTTACAAAATGAAAATAAATATAAAAGATAAATTTGAACCAAAACGTGCATTAGGGGAGAGTCGGATGTAGATATTTATAAGAAAACAATGTTTGTATATAGGTCTCCTAATTGAGTCGTACCAGACAGTCACCCTCAGGGGAGCACACACCAAGACATAAAAAACCTCATTTAAAGCTTTAATCATCTTGGCGAGGATATTGCCTTACTATTTCGCTTATTCCCACAAGCCATTAAAGCGAATTGGATATACCCCAAAATCTTTATATAAGTAAAATTTCTAGTAAGTCTCTATAGATGCGGAAAGATTTGTAACATTATTGAGCTATACTGGCTAAAACACAAAAAGTAAGGGAATATATAAATATAGAAAATAAGTTTGCTAATCATCTCAATGTTATTGAATCTTGTTGCCATTCTCTCCACCCCTCCGTTAGTAATTAGCATGAATCCTTTTAATAGAGAATTACCTACTTCCGCAGAACTACAAAAAGGGTGTTTACAATCTTATACCGAGTCCA
>JABUQX010066044.1:40000-45000 GCA_015478945.1 Trachelipus rathkii | reverse complement strand
CACTTCTTTTGAATTCGTTTTTTTAATAAATTTCATTATTTTTAAAAATTTCTATATATAGTCTTTTTATTATATTTTAAATTATTATACGTAAAAAAACTGTCATACGTAAAATGAAAAACTGGTGTCGAGTCACCCTCTCATTTTTACGGCGGGGTTATCAGACGGACTTGGATCCGGCTTTGGCATACATGATCCAACGAATATTAGGAGTACAAACGATATCCACTGAAAAATATTTAAAATCTATCACAATTTTTTTTATTTTATAAAACTATTAAAAAACTAAATTTTTCAAAGGATCATGAGCACTATTATCACTAATTTCAAAATTTATTAAAGAATGACTGTTTTTATCGAAACTGCTGACTAAATTCCTTGTGAGATACCGCGTGGCTATTAAATGAGGCAAAATTTTTTATTTTTTTTTTATTATTTTTTATTTTATTTAGAGTGGACTGAATCACCCCTCCTAAAGAGGCGGGCCCGGTCACCCCGCCCGACGCTAATTGATAACTGTCCATCCTTGTTGCCTAATCTTCTATGTTGTTTCGTACTTTCAAACAGTAAGTACTTAATTTCTGACATATGAAAAAACTTTTTAATGCTACTCTTTCTACAGAATGGCCAAAGATGCTAGTAAAACTTTTAACTTAATTTACTGTTTCTTAGGTATAATAGAGTAACATTTGGTAATAAAACTAGTCCACTTTTTTACAATTTTTTAGAATCAAAGCAATCTGAATTAGATTATTTTTCCAATTGTTTGTATATGGATAACCTTATGGTAAATAATGACAGTTTTGAAACCATTTAAGTTGCATTTTAAAACTGCAATTTCTTATCTTGAGCCTTATGGCCTTCATCATTATGAATGGGCTTCTAACTCAACTCCTGAAGCAGAGTTAATGTTTAAAAATGCAGGTTTGCTCACTCACTATCTCTTTTCACTAAACTACTAGGTTACTGGTGGAATGGGAAAGAGGATTTAATATCCTTAAAGGAAAGTGACTTAGATAATAAGTGTAAAACTAGAAGGGAGATTTTAAGTGCTATTCAAAGTATATTTGATCCTGTAGGTTTTATTGCTCTTTGGCTTTTAAACTTAAGCTCTTAAAGCAAAATCTGGTAAGTAAAAATGTTTCATGGGATGAAGAAATCTCTCCAAAATTAATGAAAGAGTGGAAAATCATCTGTAAAGATTTTTCTAAAGTTCTAAACTTAACCTTTCCTAGAATAACATTTACTGAGTCTGATATTGATTTTGCCAGTATGTATTACATGTATTTTGTGATGCTATCAAGGTTGGGTATGGCATAGTACAGTATTATCTTGTTAATAACAAAAACTCTAAATTTATATATACCAAGTTAAGAACTAGTTCAAAGAGTAAATATTATTCAATTTGTCAAGTGAAAATGCTTCATGGGATGAAGAAATCTCCCAGAATTAATGAAAGAGTGGAAGTAAAGATTTCACTAAAGTTATAAACTTAATCTTTCCTAGAATGACATTCACTGAGTCTGATATTGATTTTGATCAGTATGTATTACATGTATTTTGTGATATCAAGGTTGGGTATGGTGTAGTATGTTATCTTGTTAATAATCAAAACTCTAAATTTATATATGCCAAGTCAAGAAGAAGTCTGAAGAGTAAAAATTGATCAATTTGTGAACTCGAGTTGTTAGCCATTTGTTTGGGCATTAACGCAATTAAATATTTAATTAAAACAAAAATTATTCATTTTTTAAAACTACTATTTGGACTGATTATTTATTGATGATTGATTGCATCACCACGCAGTTCAGTATTAGGCATAATTCTGTTATTATGGTAATTTCGACTTGAACCAGTTCTTCACTTCTTCAGTCTTCAGTTGGACCTATAATAAATCATCTTAACGAGTAAACCTATATCCCTCATCGAAGGTCGATTAGACCTAACCATAGTACTACACAGTTTGTAGTCACTGTTATTTCCATATCGCTCATCTTTTCTTTATCCCCCCTTTGTTTATTAATTATCTTTGGGGTTATTTTTGATGTTATCGAAAGGATTACTCCTACCGAAAGATTCACCAAAACTAAGCAAAGAGATTAACTACACAGTGAAGCGAACAGACATGGGGTCCCTCGTTACACCTCATCAGGAGAATGCCTGACTGCTCTGTTGTATGGTCCTGATCACAGATCTCCCCAGTTACCTTCTCAACTTCAGATTGCTGAATTAGGAAGTAAGGTGAGAAACCACTTTCTCTCTATTCTTTTATTAATAATTATACTTTTAATTATATTAAAGGCATTGGAGTCTCTGAATACTAGTGCGATAAACATTCTCTTTAATTATCTCTCCAGCATTTCTATCTTACTCTATACCCTCCACTCGCCGTTACAATTGGACACACTGACTTTCACAAAACACATAGAAAACATAGTCCACTTTCGCTCAACAAACACACACCTCGCCTGGCATTATACTTTTCTGTCTAATCAATTCTTCTCACACCCCTAACACCGCCCCTAAGATTATATACAGATGTACAGAATCAATTAACTAATTATCAAATACATACGTTCCCATTTTAGATTTCTGGCGAGATGAATGTTTGAAATTATACAATGTAAACAAATGTTATTCTCCCAAAAATTAATAAATGTTAAAGGAAAAGTATTGCAGCTTTTAAAAATTTTAATTTAGGGAAAATATAAATTCTTAAGTTTTAACCTATTATTATAACTTCAATAAAATTTTAAGCAAATTTCTAAGACAAGGTGTTAAAGACTCTGTTTTTAGTAGCTTAATTTCATCCAGTTCCAGGTATTTCTTTCCATTGATCACAACAATGTCCGATTTTAATGTTTCAATCACAGGACTCTGGCTCAAATGTGTATCAAAAAGATTATCATCAAAGAAATCTAGAGAGTCTTCTAGTGGAGTGAATGTAGGCTTTACTGTAATGTTACTCGGCGATGGTAATGAGATAACACCATTATGATCTGATTTATCAGGGCTTAACGAGACAACACTAGTATAATCTGATTTATCTGGAGAGCTTTTCAGATTGTTAAACTGAAGATAGGTCTCAGCTTTCTTTTTGGCTTCAGAAGTTGCACCAGTATCTATATATGCGCCAATATTATCACATATATCTGTTATATTATGAGAAATTTCATGTTGACTCATAGTAAGCTCCGAACAAGTTGAAAAGCCACATGCAAAACATTCATAACTTTTATCAATAGTTTGAACACATATATCACTCTTCACATGTCTCTTAAAACTATAATGATTTTCCATGAATTTATCACATTTATTGCACTGAAATCCACCATTCTCATGCTTAATTTTATGAGACTCTAAATGTTTATGTCTAAAAAAAGACATGCCACAAAGTTCGCATTTAAAAAATTTCCCAAAATGAACTTTCTTATGTTGTTGAAATAATTTCAATTGATAAAATCGTAGATCACATATTTTACACACAAAAGATTTACCTTCCTTATGTCTTCGCAGATGAACTTTAAGCTCGCTATTTCGTTTTCCTTTGTAATCACAAAGGAAACAGCAGTATTTTCTCTCACCATTGTGGGTTATCATATGTCTTGTTAAGTCGTGTTTTGTCTTAAATATATTGTTGCACTGGTTACAAGAGAACTTGAAAATGGCTTTTGTTGCTTCAGGATGTGTATTTTTCATATGGGTCATTATATCTTCTCTGGATGAGTAACGTTTTGAACATATGTTACAGTTGTGAGTACGAATATCGCATATTTTTGCTGGGTTCTTCTTCTTTAATAAAACTTTTTTCTTATCTTTTGTATGTGTTCGCATATGAGCTCGAAGGTCTCCAATTCGTTTTGATTTGTGATCGCAAAAGGAACAGCAATATTTTCTCTCTCCATTGTGGGTTATCAAATGCACATTTAATTGTTGTTTATTCTTAAATATTTTGCTACATTGGTTACAAGAGAACTTGAAAATGGCTTTAGTTTCCTCAGGATGTGTATTTGAAATATGAGTCATCATGTCTGCTCTGGATGGGAAACATTCTGAACATATGTTACATTCGTGAAAATTGAATATTTCTTCATGGTTCTTTTTTTTAAACAACATATATTCTGAATGTCTTCGCATATGAACCTTAAGGCTAGTTTTTCGTTTTGTTTTGAAATCACAAAGGGAACAGAAATATTTGTTTTCGCTATCGTGGGTTACCAAATGTGTTGTTAAATCATGTTTAAACTTAAAAATTTTGTTACACTGGTTGCAACCGAACTTGAAAATGGCTTTAGTTTCTACTGGATGTGTATTTGACATATGAGTAATCATGTCTTCTCTTGATGTGTAACATTCAGAACATATAATACATTTGTGACGAATATCACACATTTCTGCAGAGTTCTTCTTAAATACTACAACCTCTTTCTTTTCGTTGTCCGATGAATTATCTTTGCCAGTAACAATAGTTTTAGGAGTGTGAGTACGTCTGTGTATATTAAGACAAATCGACGTTTCAAAAAACTGACCACACTCATGACAACAATACCCACCTTCCTCTTTTTTATGAAAATTCTTCTCATGAGTTTCCAAAAAACTTCTTGAGGTAAATTTTCTACTACATTGTGAACAGTTAAAAAAGATTCCATCTTTGACATGTGATTCTCTTTCATGAATTTTCCGCAACAAGAACTTTGGAAATATTTCTGGACAATGACGGCATTTGTATTGTAGTTTTTTATCATGTGTATCTTCGTGCAAATACCTGTGATGTCTAGATGTGTAGGTTTTAGGACAAAATCGACATTTAAATGCGGGCTTAATTCCTGCATGAGCCAGAGAATGCTTCTTCAAATCATGTGCAATTATAAAAGATGCTGAACATTGATCACATTTATAACGTCTATCATTGTTGTGTATTCTCATATGAAGTGTAAGACTCCATTTGTTACAAATAATTAGACCACATATTCCACACTGTAATGGATTTTTTTTACTAT
>JABUQX010066044.1:30000-35000 GCA_015478945.1 Trachelipus rathkii | reverse complement strand
TGTATCATATGTTCAGAATGTTTTCCATCCAGAGCAGACATGATGACTCATATTTCAAATACACATCCTGAGGAAACTAAAGCCATTTTCAAGTTCTCTTGTAACCAATGCAGCAAAATATTTAAAAATAAACAAGAATTAAATCAGCATTTGATAACCCACAATGGAGAAAGAAAATACTGCTGTTCCTTTTGTGATCACAAATCAAAACGAATTGGAGACCTTCGAGTTCATATGCGAACACATACAGAAGATAAGAAAAAAGTTTTATTAAAGAAGAACCCAACAGAAATATGCGATATTCGTACGCACAAATGTAACATATGTTCAGAACGTTACACATCCAGAGAAGATATAATGACCCATATGAAAAATACACATCCTGAAGCAACAAAAGCCATTTTCAAGTTCTCTTGTAACCAGTGCAACAATATATTTAAGACAAAAAACGAATTAAGAAAACATTTGATAACCCACAATGGTGAGAGATAACCCACAATGGTGAGAGAAAATACTGCTGTTTCCTTTGTGATTACAAAGCAAAACGAAATAGCGAGCTTAAAGCTCATCTGCGAAGACATAAAGAAGGTAAATCTTTTGTGTGTAAAATATGTGATCTACGATTTTATCAATTGAAATTATTTCAACAACATAAGAAAGTTCATTTTGGGAAATTTTTTAAATGCGAACTTTGTGGTATGTCTTTTTTTAGACATAAACATTTAGAGTCTCATAAAATTAAGCATGAGAATGGTGGATTTCAGTGTAATAAATGTGGTAAATTCATGGTAAATCCTTATAATCTGAAGAGACATGTGAAGACTGGTAAATGTGTTCAAACTATTGATAAAAGTTATGAATGTTTTGCATGTGGCTTTTCAACTTGTTCGGAGCTTACTATGAGTCAACATGAAATTTCTCATAATATACAGATAATATGTGATAATATTGACGCATGTATAGATACTAGTGCAACTTCTGAAGCCAAAAAGAAAACTGAGACCGATCTTCAGTTTAAAGTTCTGAAAAGCTCTCCAGATAAATCAGATTACACTAGTGTTGTCTCGTTAAGCCCTGATAAATCAGATCATAATGGTGTTATCTCATTACCATCGCCGAGTAACATTACAGTAAAGCCTACATTCACTCCACTTGAAGACTCTCTAGATTTCTTTGATGATCATCTTTTTGATACACATTTGAGCCAGAGTTCTGTGATTGAAACATTAAAATCGGACATTGTTGTGATCAATGGAAAGAAATACCTGGAACTGGATGAAATTAAGCTAATAAATACAGAGTCTTTAACACCTTGTCTAAAGAATTTGCTTAAAATTTTATTGAAGTGATAATAATAGGTCAAAAACTTATGAATTTATATTTTCCCTAAATTAAATTATTAAAAGCTGCAATAGGACTTTTCCTTTAACATTTATTATGGTGGGAGAATAACATTTATTTACATTGCATATTTCAAACATTCATCTCGAAGAAATCTAAAATGACGTAATGTTATTTGATAATTGTTAATATTCTTACATCTGTATTATAATCTTAGGGGCGTGTTAGGTGT
This sequence comes from Trachelipus rathkii, assembly GCA_015478945.1. Classification (NCBI taxonomy): domain Eukaryota; kingdom Metazoa; phylum Arthropoda; class Malacostraca; order Isopoda; family Trachelipodidae; genus Trachelipus; species Trachelipus rathkii. The sequence continues at coordinate 33,427 of JABUQX010066044.1, read as the reverse complement.
GAGAAGAATTGATAAAATGAGGAAAGTATATGTTAGGGAGTTGTGTGGTGTGAAGAGCGAAAGTGAGAGAATAAACGAGAGTGTATTAAAAGATGGTTTGACCAAATAGAAAGGATGGATAATAGTCGGTTGGTTAAGCTGATGTATAGTGGTGAGTGTGCTGGGATACCGAAGAAAAAGTGGATTGAGTTAGTAAAGGAATGTCTGAAAGAAGGAATGAGAGTTTGGGAGAGGCCAGAAGAAAGGTGCATAATAGAAGTAAATGGCGGGGGTATGGTTGCTGGCCTCCCCCAGGGGATGAACCCCACATTTACAAAATACCACAGTGAATGTCCGTCGCAGTCTTGTGAATCCCTAGGGTGGATTTCTTTGATTGCGACGAGCTCGCTTAAGGTGATGGAGGTGGGGGATTTCCTTTCGACTTATGTCATACCCTTCTTAACTATCCGATTTGCATTCATGTTACGCACCTTACCCCACATCTTATGGGAAACAAAGGGGGGATAAAGAAAGATTATACTTGTTTTAATGTTAAATTTTTGTGTAATTTCTATTTTTTTAACACTAGTACGTAATTTATTGCTTATTGAAATACCAAAATTTTTTTTTTTACTTTTAAGATTTTGAATTGTAATCCAACCGTATATGGTTTCTTTTTATTTAACCATTTGTAATTTGAATCGGTTTGACAAAAATGCCTTTTGTAGTCTTTGAATTAAAGGGTTCTTTCAGTATAATTTTTTTTATTTGATTCATTTTTACTTTATATTAAATGTAAAATTCTTTTGATTTTATTAAGTTAATAACTAGAAAAAAAAAGTTTTTTTTTAAACATTTGGGTTAGTGACTATTAGTATGTTGATTTGATATCTAGAAAGATGTATATATCTATATTAGAATCGTACCGGATCCCAAAAGATTGGATTCGGGCAGATCCTAAATAAGGACGTTGCAAGATTTTAAATATACACATATTGAATGAATTGCAAGATCTCACTAATTACAACAATGGAAATCCTTTATTCTCCACATATCTGGGCTGTGGAATCGCTCTAAATAATCCAATTTCCGTTTCAAATCCAATTCTGAGAAATTTGGATTTCTAGTTCTCACTCCGATTATGAATCTAACTATTAAAAAAAATGATTCCAACTATTTAGAAACGTGCAACTTTCAAACTAATTTGAACTTTAATTTTGAGATTCTTGTCGGTCTTGATTCCGATTAACCAATATACAGAACCCTCAGTTCTAGGCTCCAATTCGGCTGTTCTGTTTTATAATATTCAATATTGTTCATTAAGAACAAAGTCTGAATTGGAGAAAATTCTTCTAAATTCTTCTTCTAGACTTCTAAGCAGTTAATTTTTGAAATGGTTTTCCTAGTAGATCACTTGCGACTTTTAAAATAGGATCGATAGATTACATAGAAATACAAACGATTTGGGAATTATATAATAAATATGTCTTCTTTTTATTTTATATATGGTTTAATATTTTTTTTTTTTTAATTTCGTGTTTTAACTTCAGTCGGGATTGGTGGATGCTGTACTTTATTTCTGTAGAATCTTCTTAACTTAATTTTAACGTACAAAGAACTTGGATATCAGTTGTATTTTAAAAAATATATTGAAGGTTAGATTTTTCTTTAAAACAAAGTAATAAAATCACCACCATCTGTCCCCTGGTTCCCCAGAACTGGGTGTAGGGTAGGCAAGCATGCACAGGAAGTCCCAGGCATGGATAAACATTTCTAGGGCATAAATAAGTGTTAGCGGGACCCCAACCCAGCTACCAGCTAATAAAATCTTACCTAAATTTTTTTCAGAAATTATGAATGAAAAAATATATTTGATTTAAAAGAAAATGAAAATATAGTTTACTGTAAATGCTAATTTGCGAAGTGTCTACTTTTTAAGGACATTCAACTCATAACGCATTAGCTAAGTTCAACTATCATCATCATTACATGTTATTGTCCGACTCTGGAAGCGGCATATGCAGAAATGTAGGAAAAGATGGCAAGTATTATTATTATTATTATATTATTATTATTATTATTATTATTATTATTATTATTATTATTATTATTATTATTATTATTATTATTATTATTATTATTATTATTATTATTATTATCTACCTTCTTTTCCCAGTTTGGGGGTAAGGTGCGTAGCATATACCGGGAATAAAAGTAGTAGAAGAACATGACGCCAGTCGAAAAGAGAGCCCAGTTACCGTCTCCTCCATACCCTTAAGTAAGAACTCGTCGCAGTCAGAAATATCCACCCTAGGGCTTGACGAGGCTGCGACGGACCCTCCTTGTGACATCTCATCAATGTGGGGTTCATTCCCTGGGCAAAACCCACAAACATACCCCCTCACAAAAGTCCCGCCATTCACTCCTATTATGAACCTTTCTTATCGTCCATGAAAAACTCACATTCCTTCCTTCAGACATTTCTTTACTGATTCAATCCATTTTTTCTTCGGTCTCCCAGCCGGTCGATTCCCAGCACACTCACAACTATATATCCGCTTAATCATCTAACTATCATCCATCCTTTCCATATGACCAAACCATCTCAGTGTAGTTTCGTTTATTCTCTCATTTACGCCTTTCTTCACACCACACAACTCCCTAATGCATTCATTCCTCATTTTATCAATTCTTCTCACACCTAACACGCCTCTAAGATTGTCCATCTGAACACATTGTACTTCAGATCTTTGCCTCTTATTCCAGACAATAATAACATACCTTCATGTAAAATCCTAGCGCACTCCGTCACAACCCTTCTTATTGGCCATTTGCTGGGGTTATTACTTCCATCTTGCTTTCACATTACACACTCAGAGAGTGCCGCATTGCTGCCCACATGCTTATCTTCCTGAGTTCTCCCACAATTTTGGTAGTCCTACGTCATGCCTTAGCTTGCGATAAGGAAGTTATCCAAAAGTCGGCGTCCGTGTGCTAGTGATGACCAGCTTTTCGAGTGCGTATCACCGCGCTGCGCATAACCTTGCCCTCCTCTTCGCGTGTAGTGATTACAACCGGATGTCTCAGAGACGGACGAGCACGAGCACAGAGTGGGGAGCTCAGCTGTGTTTCCGGACATCGCGTGTATCCCATTCACACCAGTTCACACGTAGTTACTGTTATTTTCAGAGTTTCTGAACTTAGACGCGGAATGTTCTATTCGAGGTAAACCGGATACAGTACCTTCACCATGGGGGGAGGTGGCTTGAGTCTGAATTTGACCATCTTTTCTAGATTGCTCAGCGAGCAGACCACACAGGGAGCGTTGCAATTGGACCAGGTGATTATAACCCTTAACCCTATGGTCGGGGTTGGCCAATTATTACAGGCTAGACCCTCGCTGGTTGCAGTAATTTGAAGCAGGAACCTACAGACCTAAATCTAAGTG
>JABUQX010066044.1:0-25000 GCA_015478945.1 Trachelipus rathkii | reverse complement strand
TTGTGTGCTGTGGAGATCCCTGTTCATAAAATCACACTAAAAAAATAAAAAATAATTCCGATTGGGGCTCAATGGACGAAGGAAACGGACCCTAATTAGGGGTGGAAATCCACAAATTATACGACATTTACGGGATATTATCATCTGTATTAACCAGAATTATTAATATTTCTCAACACATCTACTCGCTATATATATAATTTTCTACAAAGACATATTTAAAAGTACAACCACATTTATCGTGAAGTATTACTTTATTCTGTCTTACCATTTATTATATTTAATAATACATTATTTCCTAACGAATTTCACAAGTATATTATATAAATAAAATATATAAATAATATTATTATTAAATGAATACATTACATAACATTTTACTATAAAGCAACAAGTCCTTTTCAGGGAGGAAGCATAATAATAATAAAGCTAACCAATAATATATTACTAAGCGAAATAATAATTAATGTAAAATTGAGAGTCATCAAAATTTTCTAGCTTCGTCATTTGCTAATAAAATGACAATTTACAGTATGCAAATGACAGAGAGTAAAGTGAAATATTTTAAAAATATATATCATAGTTAAGTTGAGTATAGAGTTTAATCTAGATTTCCAGTTGGAATAAGTATTAATATTGAATTTTAAGAGTGATTTGTTAATGTAAATATTTGAAAGATAATAATATTTGATTATTTAAATAAATATAAATTAATATATATAATTAGATAATAATTAATAATTAAAGATAATAATATTTAATTACAAATTTACAATTTAATATAAAAATAGAATATGCTTTTAAACCAAAGGAGTGGTATAGGAAAATAAATAAACAAAAAAAGAATAAATATACAATAAAATATTTAAGATATAAAGAAAGTATAAAAAAAAAAGATAAAATGGAAAAAATAATAGACAAAAATTAAAATAAATTAAAATTGAAATATAGAGAGAGAATGTGGAGATTTATGAACAAATAAAGGCAAATAGAGAAAAAATAGCTAAGAATTATGAAATAAACAAAATACAATTGATCAAAAGATATATCCAAAAGTGTAATGAGTCTGATAATATTTCAATATTATGTCAGTATCAATTTATAGAGTGTTTCTCCCTACTTTTAAATTGTTCTTTAAATTCTGCACATTTTGCAATATTGTATATTTGTTAGGCATTAAGACTCTCTCCTGTCTAATTGTTTCTGTGAAATTTGATATCTCATAGTCTCGTGAGAAAATGTAAAGTATTTTAACTATAATAGATGAATAATTGATATTAGAGAGGCACTGGATTTAAAATTTATAGTAGTGAAATTTTTTGCTTTAGGATGACTAGAACCGGGTTTGTATCGTTTCACTGTAAAGGCATGGTAAAGCGTGATCACATGGGAACATAGATTACTGTTCGTAGGAAATGTTTTATTTGATCGGGGTTCTGCAGTATATGTGCCTAAAAACTTATTTTATGTTTGAGCTTTATATGCTTGATTGATGAATAGTCAGGGGTAAAAGTTAGAGATTTTAAAAGGTACTGGGTATGTGCTGTGGTTCTGTACTAAGAATGGAGGTGGAACAAAAGCGAAAATGCTTTCAATATAGGCGGATAGGGACAGCAGTTTTGTGTTTTTGGGTTGATGGAAGCCAGTGAATTATAGTGGGTGAGGCTTTAGTTTTTCTACGTATAGTATATTAGATGGAATTATAATACAAAGATTTACAAATATATTATTTGGTATATTTTTACTCTAACTGAAGTTAAATATAGAAATTCTAGTTAAAATAGTTTTTGTTTTGAAATTAGAAGGATGCAGTTACTTATATCTAGTATATTGATGTATATTATCATAATTCTAGGGTCAGAATTCATAGGTAGGTTGGGGCATATAGATATTGATTATTAAGTTGTATGATTGTGCTGGGCGTGTTAGAGAGCTTTAAAGATTTTATAACGTCTCGAGTCTATTAGCGAACCTGTCCCATTGTACGTATATTGAGAATGAAGAGGTGTGGCGGGAAGATATGTATATAACATTTCGACAATATATTTACTACTATGAAATGCCTCCAAAATGGATGAAGGACAAAGGGGAACCATTGCTGAGGCCAGAAGTTTGTTTTATAAACTTGCCCGTGAAGTGGAAGAAGGTATGAGGATATTTTTGAGGGAGAGTAAAATAAGGTCTTTAATAAGTTGAAAAGAAAAAGCTTAAGTTATGTGATAACTGTTTTTTGATTTCGTGGTGCATGTAGGTTTTCAATAGTTGTATTGTTGATAATTATTGTTCAGGAGATGTATAAGTAAATGTGTCGTACGGAACGGAAGTATATATTTTACATCAGGTGTTTATATAGCACCGTGTCAGGAAACTAATGGACATGGTTGATTTGCTCCTTTATCTGGGTTAAATCTTTAGGTGTCGGAGACTATAAGCGCATACGATGATCCAGCGATGTCGATCTGTGGAAATTTTTACAGAGATGGGTCAGACTGCTAGAGGACGATGGGTCGTTAAAGAGTGAGGGCGTTTGTGTTAATTAGTTAGCCACGCCACGAACAGAATGATTAATTATTAGAGTGTATATATCTACTAGTATTATGTTCAAGAAGGAGTATGATACCGTGTTAGATATGGGTTTTGGGAGCTACAGTGTAAGAGAACTGGAGAGAAGATAAAGGTTTGTTCTCATTAGTATTGTGTAGACTTGAAAATGAGGGAATATAGTTTAACTCTTGTTGGAATTTTAATGAGTGGTAGTTGTCGTGAGAGTGCAATTAATAGTAGAGGTATTTAAGTGGACGTTGTAAGTTGTTCAATACGGTGCACTCCGATAGTGTCATATAAAGTTGTTCTCTTCTTTATCAAAGTTCTGTTTAATAGTGTCAGTTTGAAATGCTTTGTTGAAAATAAAGATAAAGATTAGATGTCTGTCCAGAGAGTGATTATTCGTATTGTCTATTGTATATTCGGTTTGATATAGTAGTGTCTCTGTTTCAGACGTGTCTGTGTGTAATCATATTATTTTCTCCGATGTTTATAATTTAAAGGTGTTGTGTTCGTTTGTTTATAAGAGTTGATTAGTGTTAGTCGATGGGTTTCAGAAATATTTTATATTGGTTTTGAAAACTTCCAACATGCGAAATGGATCCAATCGAGCTCAAGTTTTATAATATAGCTATTTTGCGCATGTGAATTTGAGTGAGTGATTATATTATATACAATAAGTGAAATTATTCTTTTTAATATCTATCATTATTAGTATACATCCGGAGAGGCATGTCCCTAGTTCAGTTTATATCTTGACCCTACACACATATTATGATAAAAAGTCTCAATTAGCGAGAGACAATCAACAAACAAGTGACTACTGAGTAAACATATTAACCTATCGAGAAAACAGAAGTGAAAAAACATTTCCTACCCTCAATTAGCTATACTCTTATCCGAATGTATGTATTAACCTCATTAGTGCGAGACTCAGATCACCATGTCGGGTATTGATTATTTTGAAGATCAGAAGCTTTTACCCATGTACCATGATTCGACCTCATATTGATTTCCACGAACCAAGCCTTAACAATTGAATCTAGAATCGTTTTTATGCGTCCTGACGTACAAACTCTGATAACTACTCATATATCAGATTCTACAACACACTGACGCACAAATATAAAATAGATTCAATTAACAGATATAGTGAGCATACATTAAGAACCAGTTAAAATCAATGCCAACCTGACTCTCTAACAACCATCCGGAAAAAGACATATAAAATATCCTTACCACGTAAGCGATTATATACTAACATCCTGGCACACACACAGTAAATTTAAAAACAATCCCATCTCATTGTACTCTTTGACATCTCACCACTAAGATCAGTCTTTACTCATTAGAAATAGATTCGATTAAGCGCTAAGCTCAAACCAATTTGCTGATAATCCCTACTACATAATATATATTAACATATATAGCAGTCGTATTTAAGTGGTTCTATAATCCTAATCTATGTGGAAAAAGTTACTCACCTTATAAAAAGAACAGACATTAACATAAAGTTTAACGTCATTGTCACTAAATTAAATATAATATGTAAATGAAACAATTTTAAAAACCAAATTATTTTTATAAATCTAATTTTTGACTCCTAATTATACATTAATTATTGTGTAATGTACTGTATATATAGATTACTCGTCCAAGAATTAGGATTTATGTAATCAGACAACTCTGTATAAGATAGATTCCGAAGTTTAACGGGTAATCATCGAATAAATCACTAGTAATGTCAGAAAACTAATTTAAATTATTATAAATAATATTGACCTCTTTAAACGAAAAGGTTATTTTCAGGTATTCTTAATTATTAGTAACTAGTAGTTTTATAAGAAAATTAAATATATTAATAATGAAAATCAGAATAAAATAATTTAATTTTAGAGAATATTGCAGAAGTGTTAATTAAGTAATAAAACTTATTATATATATATTATATTATTTAAAATTACTAAATAAATATCGTTCCAAATATGATAAATTAATGTAGATAATTAATAAATATTAATAATTTAATAATAATAATAATAATAATAATAATAATTTAATATATAATAATGAATAATAATAATTAGAATTTAATGTCTAAATTAAAATTAGAAGACGCAAGTTTTATATTATTTACTTCACAATACAGAACTATTAATTATTTGCAACTCTGATAATTTTAATATAATAATATTAACGCAAGGTATTTTATGATCGAACTATATAAGAATCAATGAAAATTAAAATTTTAATTTTAATATTAAATGAATATTAAATAAGATATATTAAATAAATATAAATATAGAAATATGCCATAATTATAATACTTAAAAATATTAAATATAATTAAATAATAATAATAATTAATAATAATATATATACTTAAATTAATCTAAAATTATATATCAATAAATTACATTAATTAAATAATAATAAAAATAATATATAATAATAATAATCGCAAAGCCTTCATAAATATGGTAATGGCTTGAGTTTGTTATTTTATTAATTTAATATTTTTTCAGAGAAAATTAAATTTTTATATATATTTTTATTCTAGCATAAAGATTATTTTAAAGTATGTTAAGTTTTCGGTTTTTAGTGATGAGTATAATTTGTTATCCGGGCGCAGGCCCGGTTGGGACAATCTGCCAGTTCGGGTAAAGCTTCATATATCTCCTCTCTCCTCGGTAGCTAACGCATGAGCCGCGGCTGCTTGGTTCAATCCTACGCGTAAGCAGTATGGTGTGAGATCTTAATATCTATACGAAGGGGCAATTTATGTAGGTATTGGTATGATGTGAAAATACTTGAATAGTTAATCTCTTATCTGATATCTCCTCGAAAGCAGCTCTTAATCTTGGGTGCTTTAGACGGTTGTGTAGTAAGACCGTTCTCCTCCTCTAGTAAAAGTTCAAGGAGAGTTATCGCTATCTCTGGATATTGGTCCCCATCGTGATTTAAACCCTCTTTTGGATAATGTTGATCTGATTATTTTTGCCGAGGAAGCGATTGAATAAACTGATACATTAAAAACTTGTTAGAGTTTAAAATAAAGTTCTTTTAAATTTTTTTAGAACGAAAATGGTTGATGTTTATAATATATATAATAGAATTAAATACTTTATAATATATTTATTGAATTGCACTTATATTGATGAGCGAATAAATTGGCTTTGAATGGACATTCAAAGATTGGGGAGAAATCATGAGTTTCTTTGTAGTGGTTCCGTATGTGATTATAGGTAAAGTACATGATATAATATATAACTATATTTTGATCAATGTAGAAAGAATTAAGTTATTATTTTAATTCTGAGAAATGGTAGCTACTCTTACAATTATTATATTATATTAAGACATACCTCTGATTTACTTCTTAGCAGCACATTCCGATGGAGATTATCTCAGATACAATGTCTGCACAACTAGGGTTGTTGGATCATGTTCTTTTAAATGTAAGTTTTTCATATCAAATTATTATTATCCTCAAGTATTCTATTTGTTAATTGTAATAATTAATATAAATAAGTTAATAATAATCATTAATTATTAATTAATTAAAGTAATAATTAGTAATTAATTTTAATTAATAATCTATAGTAATAATTATATTAATAATATTAATTAAATTATGTAAATTTAATTAAATAATCATTGTTAATAGAATTAAATAAAAAAAATATATGTAATAATTAAAAATAACTAAATAAATAATAATAATATTTTTAAAATAATTAAATAATATTTAATAATAAATAATTATTTATATAATTATTATAATAATAATAATTAAATAATATAATAAGATATTAAATTAATAATAATAAATAATAAAAATAAAATAATTAAATACTAGAGTTAAAAATGAAAATAAATAAATAATAATAAAAAATTATAAAATAAATAAAAATAATTAAAATAAAAATATATAGTAATAAAATAATTTTAAATAAATAAATAAAAATAAAAAAACTAAAAAATATTCATAAAAATAAACTATAATTTTAAAAGATGATACATGATACACGAAAATTTCTTTACATTTTTAAAGGTAAAGTTTTATATCACATATAAAGAATATTTTATATTTTAATATAATATAATAATATAATAATAATTAATAATTTATTATGATTACTATTAGATTAATTAATTAGAAATAATATTATATATATTTCATAATAAGTAATTACAGTTACCCTCCATAATTTAAATAGATAGAAATATGATATAGATTTGATTATATATAAGACAGTAAGCTTACCACATTAGGTATTTTTTAATTCTTTAAGTATAAATAGTTTTCAATAACTTTGTAATATTAATATTGACAGAACACAGTAAATCTACATTATTCAATGATAATTAATGAATTGGATTTATCAAAAGATGGCTAATACAGTGAATATATAGTAATAATTGAAATAATGAGTTAAAGAAGTTAACCCATTTTAAAAAATACTCCTATTAGACTATTAATACATAATGATAAAATAATTATTAAACAGATATGATCAATCAGACAACCTCGAACTAAATTTAACTATTTGAATTCTAAATAAATTAAATAAATAATATCACCATAATCAAATATAGGTATTAATTAATATAAACTTCATATATGTGCTGCCATAATCTACCTCAATAGTAATAAGTAATAATACTAAATATAGTATAATATATATGATCAATATATTAATATATATATTAATTGTAGATAATGATCCTAATAATAATAAATTGATTACTTGGTTATATAATTATTTATAACTATTTATTAATTTATACTGCAAACCATACTTATATATTGAAATTAATGAGATATTACATTATGAGATAAACTTAACTATGTATCAAATGGAATATAAATATGATCAACTCTCGTACATATTTAAATGTTCAGTGATATTTTGTCCTAAATACCTACACATCTAGGCATTACTAACATGGTATTTTGATCACGAGTAATATATCACATGATATTATAAAAAACTACTCAATATACTAAATGAGAGTCGTATTGTCCAGAAATATTATTTTACCTAAATTTTCATTGATATGCTGATAAATAATCATGAAAGAGCAAATACAAAACACTAAAGATGTAATAATTAATAATTAATAATTATAATTTTATTAATTAAATAAATCTGTCACCAAAATGTTATAATGGAGTATATAATAAATAAAATTTAACACTATACTACAGATTTTATCGAGAATTCCCAATATATCTAGAAGTAAACATATCATAATCAAATATAACAAATAGAGGATAGGATGAATGGTATTGTTGTCTAATGAATGTTGTGGAGAACATGTTTTTGAAACGTATAATTCTATATAGATATTATAATATATACACATTACGTTTACAATCATATCACTCCTAAAAAATATTGTTATAAATTGCAACTCATAAATTAAAGTAATAATATATACAATAATAGATAATATTAAATAAACAAATCAGTAAATAAAGTAGAATAAAGTAAATAGAGGTTTGTAGATAATTTATAAGATAGAAATATGAATTAAGGTAGGAAATAATGATCTTAGAATATATGATCCATACATACAATATGAATAATAATAATAATAATTAATATTAATTAATATTAGATTTACATGAAATGTTACATCAATAGTCTCAAGATAAAGATGGAAATGAACCTAATAGTAAATTATAATAAATATAATATAATTATCAATAATTTAAAATAAACATGCACTCAATGATAATATATATAGAGATAAACTAATTATATAAGATGAGTGAATCAAAATTTTATTACTCCAATAATAATTTATAATTAGATGATATTAATAATAATGAACTTAATAAGTATAATATAATAATAATTAATGTAATATATTAATAAAAAAATTTAATAGTATTTAAAATAAGAAATTAAATAAACATGATTAGACATAACTATTTTGTAGTTGTATATACCCACGTGATGTCTTCCGAATACGCTCATATATATTTTTTCAATTACTGTATCGGTTCTCTCCTTTTGAGTGATTTGAATTAGAATTACTAAATACATTGATCTTAATATTATAGTACTAATTTATTATATATATTCTTTGTAAGTGTTTTTCGATTAATTTTGTGCTCGTCAGCCCATCTTGCTATCAGTCCAAGAAATAAATATGTATGTTTTGTTTAAGAAATAACAGACAATCATTTAGCAGTAGTTTGAATCCATTTTTTTTTCTTTCTTAATCATCAGCTGAATGGGATTACTCAAATTGGCGTCTATTTTTGCACACGAGAACTTTTGCACTAGTGTTTAGCTATATGTTATATAGATCTTTCCTATCCAGAGCAGACATGATGGCTTCATATTTTCTAATTAACATACATTTACCTGAGGTAATCAATAACTTAAAAAAGCTTAATATTTTATCATAAGTTATATCTTACTTATGTAACCTCAATGAGCCTCAAGCCGATAAATATAATTATTAATAGATAGTAAAACCATATGAAATAAATATTACTGAGTGACTAATTTGAATTAACCCACAATCGGAGAAGAGGTACAGGCGAACATCACCAGAGTTAGAATTTCCAAAGAAGGGTGTTTCGAATACGAGTATATTATATTGTAGGTTGGAATTACAGATACAGATATAAGATAAGGTAAAAAAGTTTTTAATATAATATGAAGTAATATAGACTCATAAGCTCTCTGGAATAATATTTTAATTCGTACTGCACATATAATATACTTGTATACTACTACAGTGGTGTTATTCTATAAAACTAAGTTACATCTAATCAGAGTAATAGATATAATGACCCTAATTATATATGTTAAATAAATACACATCCTGAAGCATATCAAAAAGCCATTATTTTCAAGTTCTCTTTTATATAATATTGTAACTCCACATCCAGGAATCTTATTTAAAGACAATAATAGCGTAATATATATTAAATAACTAATATTAAAGTAATTGCAAATGTAAAATCACATTATATGGATTGAGATGAAATATATAATAAATTTACTGTTATGATTCTTGTGATATATGAAGCAGTATACAAAACGAAATAGCGAGCTTAAAGTTCATCTGCGAAGACATAAGGAAGGTAAATCTTTTGTGTGTAAAATATGTGATCTACGATTTTATCAATTGAAATTATATTATTTCAACAACATAGGAAAGTTCATTTTTGTGAGGAAATTTTTTAAATGCGAACTTTGTGGTATGTCTTTTTTTAGACATAAACATTTAGAGTCTCATAAAATTAAGCATGAGAATGGTGATGGTTGAACTATTATCTCAAAGTATGTATATAATTTTATTATTAGGTAAATTCTATATGAGAAAATAAAAATCATGATAGTATCTTATAATAAGACATTGTAAATAAGTAACTATTATAGTTAAATTAGTAATTCAAAACTATAATGATAAAAAGTTTATATAAATAATGTTTTATGCATGTGTAGCTTTTAGTCGAAATAAAAAGAATGATGAGGTACTATAGTATATTATCTAAACATGAAATTTTCTCATAATATTGTATATATAACGAATTATAATATTAATGATGTGATTAAATAATTGTAACTGAGCATATAATTAATAGATATACTATATGAGTGACAACTTCTATGAGATTAAACCTCAAATAAAATAGAAAACTGAGACCAATCTTTCAGTTTAACGTTTTGAAATATGACAACTTCTATTACTATAGAAATTAAAATTCAGTAATTACAACTCTTATATAAGTATATTGTCTCTAGTATATAAGCCCTGATAAAATCAGATCATCATAATGTATTGATTATACTCATTACCTCAATATACGTACTGATATACTATCAGTGATATATAAGTATAATATATATTTTATAACTCTATGTAATATATCCTACATTCACTTCCTAATACTCAGAGAAGTAATCATCTATTACTTAAAATTTGTATTTATGTAATATTTGAATAATCATTTGATAACATATTGCTAGCCCAGTAAGTTTACTCTGTGAATTGATAACATTCTCAAATATCGGGACTATTATGTATTTTAAATCAATTGAGTAAATGATATAGTAAATTACTCGAGGATAATATTCATGTAGGAATAATAATTTTAAGCATAAATCTAAAAATACATGATATATATATAATATTACTTTATATATTGCCTTGTTATTTTAGTAATAATATAATAGTTACAAAATATGTATGATAATATTATTTAATTTATAAGTTGATAATAATAGGTAAAAACTTATGAATTTATATTTTCCCTAAATTAAAATTTTTAAAAGCTGCAATAGGAGTAGACTTTTCTTTAAACATTTATTTATGTATCATAGAGTTTTAAAGAGAGTAAAATTAAATATTTTATATTTATACTGCATATTTTATTAAAACATATTCATCTTTGAAGAAATTCATATACATAATAGACTACGTAAATGTTATTATGTAATTAAATAGTATAATATTTACTTACGATCTGTATTTAAAATTTCATTAGGGGCTGATGTTAAGGTGCCAGACTGAGAAGTATTGAATAAATGGAAGAAAGAACGTTATAGTTATTAGATGAGGTTAGATTGTGTATGTAGTGTTAGGTATAAACGATAATTGTAGTGAGTGCGAGTAAATATAAATTAGACCGAGAATAATGACTATGACATGAGTAGATGAGTTGGATTAAAATAAAGATAGTTATATTATTTAGTAAACTACATATTATAATCTTATATGTGATATTATAAGGTATAATGTAGTAATTAAATATGATCGATGTTAGGTAAGTTAGGATGTAGTATAATGATGTGTGAAGTGTGCTGGTGAGAATATATACGTGAACTTGCTTATTGAGTGAGATCACGTATATAAGATATAAAAAGTGGATTGAGTCAGGTATAGGAATATACTTGAAATAAAATGGTAGATAATATATGAAAATATGGAGAAGCCTCAGAAGAAAGCGTGCTAATAATATAGAAGTATAAATTTAGGCGGGTAGGTATGGTTATTGATACTATGTATTCCTCTGCCAAGGGGATTATATAACTTCCATATATTTTACAAAATACCACTTAAGTGAGGGTCTATATATATATACTGTACTCTGAGCTATCTGTGTAACTCTTTAATGGGTGGAATTACTTATTTCTGAGTGTGAACACTCTTAATAAAATATATATATAGTTGATAATATAGGTGGTAAGGTGAGTTTTATATATTTCGAAATCATTATGTTTAAAATGCCCTTCTTTTTCTTATAACTATTTCCATTTGCTAGGGCATATTTTAACGCACTATTACTATATTATAACCCCTAACATCTAGTATGTAGAAAATCAATATAAATGAGTATAGAGATTATAAAAGAAAAGAAAGTAATTATTACTTTCTTCTCTGTATTATAAATTTGTGATATTGTAATTTCTATTATTTTTTAAAACACTAGCTTTATCAACTTATTTTAGTGCTTATGGAAATACCAAAGTTTTTTTTTTTACTTTATAAGAATTTAGTATTTACATCCAGAACCTTATATTGAGTTTACCTCGACGTATACAGGTGGTTATCAAACCCAAAACAAATGCTCACCTATTATTGTATATGTGAGTCTTTATGAATTAATTGATTTATTTTCTAGAATAATATTTATGTGTATGTAGAGCGTGCATATATATTGAAAAAAAATCGACAGAAATGCAATTCTTTTAATTTTATGATAATGCGGAATATATAAATATTATTTTGTGCTAATTTGTTCTTATATTTTATATTGTGGTTCTAACAACGCGGGGTACTTGACAGTTAGTTTTTGACGATTTGATACTAGAAAGAGTGGAGTTTGTTTAAATTTTTCATAACAAATCATCTATCATGTTAAAGTTGCACCTGGATTCAGCGATTGCGAAAGATGTGTGGTGGACAATACAAAAAACAATTAGTTTGAGCACAGATAACTCGCTCTGATATAATTAAGATAATAAGGAATGTTGCAAGAGTATATATATATAAAATAATATAATAATAATATATACATACAATTAAGAATGAATTATGTGAGTGAATATAATGAGCTAATAGTAATCACACGGTTAATAATATACTACAAACAATATATATATATACTAAATTTAACATCTAATAAATAATTAATAAATAATAATATATCAGGTAATAATAATACATTAGAGTAATGAGATAATCGCTACTAATTTAATATATCCTTTAAGTTCAAAAATAACCAATAAAATCTCTATAGATGAAAGAAGAGAGTTTATATTTATTATACAATACGTATATATTCTCAAACATAATAATCCGATTAATATAGAATAATACATAATAAATACATTATATAAAATAAAATAATAATATTAGAATTAATCTCAATGTATTTAAGGGAAAAAGAGACAGAATAAACTATTCAAATAAATAATAACTATAAATATTATAGAGGCAACCATTTTAAAATTTATAGTAAATAATAATAATAATTGAATATTAACTTATGTAATAGTATATAACTTTAGTATTATTCGTAATATACTAAAATCCAATAAAATTATTACGGATAATAAACCTCAACTGCAAGTTACTATAAAGTCCATCCATAAATCGGGACTAATATTATCAGTTTTATAAATAAATTCATAATATATAATATGTATAATAATAATATAGATAAAATCAAATAAGTGTTATTGAATTGGATAATAATAGAGTAAATAAATTCATTATCTAAATAATCATATTACTTACCAGGTAACTAATTATATAACTCATACGCTACATTCATCTACTCTACACTTTCTTGTACCCACACAGGGACTGGTGTTTCCTAGTAGATCACTTGCGACTTTTAAAATAGGATCGATAGATTACACTAGATATATCACATAATGACCAACCGATAATTTCTGAGAAGAAAAGTATATGTAGAGAAATATATGAACGAGCAATGATAGCGAATACTATAATCATTTAGACTCCTAGTGCCACTATTTACCGGACCTATCTCTATTGATTACTCTATAAGTTATGACTTTGATTTACTTCTTGTCTTTTCAACCTTCCAGAATGGATTGAGGAGTGAGATGCTGATTCTTATTCTGTAGAATCTTCTTAACTTATATTTAACGTACCAAGGACTTAGATATTGTATTTTAAATAATTGAAGGTAGGTTTTTCTTAAAAAACCAAGTAATAAAATCCCGCCACCATCATGATCACCTGGTTCCCCGACTGTGGATTAGGTTTTAGGCAAGCATGCACAGAAGTTCCAGGTAATGGAAAAGCATTTCTAGGGCATCACATAAAGTGGTTAAGTGGCAAACCCCAACCCAGCTTACCAGCTAATAAAATCCTTAATTAAATTTTTTCAGAAATTATGAATGAAAAAATATAATTGATTAAAAGAAAATGAAAATAATAGTTACCGATCTCATTTGCGAAGTAAGGAAAAAATCCACCCAAACAGCTTCACGTTAACTGCAACGGATCTTATTGTGGCATCTCTCAAAGAAGGGTTTAATCTCTTGGCCCAGGTGGGCCACAACCATATCCCGTCACAAACCCCGACCATTCAATCTATTATGCCACCTTCTTCGCCTCTGATCCAAACTCACATTCCTCCCTTCAGCATTTCCATTTACTAACTCAAATCTACTTATTCTTCTGTCTCCCCAAACCGGATCGACCCCAGCACATCGTTCGACCACTCTACTTATATAAGGGTCCGAGCTTCATAACATCATTAAAACCGCATTATCACGCAAACTAGTGCGAGTTTCAATCCTATCTTACCATCATCTGAGTACTCACAACTTCATCTCAAGTCCAACTTCTGTAGTACAGCTCCATTTATTCTGTCATTTACTCTTGTGTCTTCCATAATCGCATAACTTCGAAATTGTTGGAAAAGCACTGTGACAATGGCATGTTATCTATTCTATTCCTTCATTTCGTATCTAAATTCTTCTCATTATTCTGCATCTTATATACCATCGTGCACTCCTATAATGTTATGTTCACTTATTATGAACACATTTTGTATTTATCCTTTATGAATCATATTAGCCTTCTTTATTATTATATTCCAAGATCAATTTTGTTTTGCATCTAGTTACATTATTATAATATTCAATGATATTATATTAGTGTGATTAAAATCTCCAATATTATTATCTCCATTAACCCTCATATGTAAATGATACTCCCATTATAGTCGTGCACTCATAAGACTTAAGTTTACCTCTTTATTACATATCTTACCTTCTCAATTGGTACACTCCTTAAGTTGCACTAATGCCGAGCGAGAGACTTGGTTGTTCCTTTTAAGCCATACCATTCCAAACTGTTGAACCAACATACACTCTGCATTTTACGACTCATGTGGCATATTGTACAACCATCCAAACCGTACATAATCATCAGAGATATACATTAGAGAAAAAGCATGCACCACTCTGTTCCCAGTCTCTGTCTCCCGCTCACCCAATACAACCAACCTCTATCCACACCGCAGAACTTCAGTCTAGGCTACGCTGCACTACAACAAAATACAACACCCTCCTAGAGCGGTCCTGATACTCTGACAGCTTATCGTGCTATTAAACGAAATCCTTTTACTACCACCACTTGGCCGATAATCATCTTCGTATGGTCTGAGGCCCTAACTCTCTATCCATTGAGCGGCTCAATATGTGCTTTTCAGATCTCGAGCACCCACCAACAACTCGACCACCTTCAATCTACACGAACAACACAACTCAGCGGTCAGGGCAACTCACTCCCTCTCTTCATTCTCCAATCTAATATGATCTTAAACCCCTTCCAACTTTTCCCCCATATCGTGATAAAATAACTCTCAACATTCTATCCCTCACGCCAATTCTCATCATCCTACTGATTTGAATCCAAGTCACAGCAGGCTATTATTCTTCATAGTCTCCTCCTCTCTAATCCGGTCGTTATTAAATATTCTTTACCAAGAGCTACCAACTTTTCGTACACCTACACCATGTTTATATATACCGCCTTACACCACACTTAAACTCACTCAAAAATAATAATAAATCAACTAAATAAATTCATATTTAAAATGATAATCGCATTTCAGTATATTGATAAAATAACTCAAAATACTATACATGTAAATTTTTTCGCATATAATAATAATAATAAAGACTCTTACTTGCGGACCAGAAAATCTTATGTATTATAACCATGAATCAAACTTATTTAATAAAATAATTTAAATAATGATAGTGTTGTATTTCATTAAGAATATATTTTTTAGTTTACTTACTTTCATCTCTTATAAGTAATTCCCTCTAAGAAATGTTACACTTAACAGTTTTGAACTCACATGTCAATTTACAGTTGAAAGTATTATCACAGCTTAACATGTCAAAGATCTCAAATGTAATATACTACCTTATATATACATATATTTTACACTCAAATCCAGAAATTGACTCTCTGCCGAGACTTCTATATTATAATAACCAATATATAGCTCTCATATATCTCTCTAGAGTATCTTATGTGTAGTTTTATTATAATAGTCACTATGGTACTACTCATTATCTTATATTATCCTTATTACATTATCTAACTTAAAATCTTTACTGTTATATTTATACATCTAATTATGTGATTTATACTCTTATCCACTTATTTATTCTATTTCTCATTACTATATATCCACTTTATAAAATCTCTGATTATTTATATAACTATTTATTAATTTTTTTATTATATTATTATTATTTATAATTATTAATTATTATTATTATTATTATTTATTCTTTATTATATTTATTAATTATTTATTTAATTATTATTACCTGAAAAATTTCTAAAATTATTATTATGATTATTATTTTATTATTATTTTTATTATTATTATATATTATATATATTAATTACATACTTGGAATCCCATAGATCATGGGTAATTGAGGATGTACGCATATACTCATAAAGGCATCTACTAGTAATAACTGAGTACTATATGCTATATAAATGGGCATTCTCAGATGGCAATTTAAATACTTATATTTATATAGGTATATATAAAACTGCTATAGCCTTTTTATGTCTCCTCGCTCTGTTTTGAAGAGTTCCTGAGATAAAAATTCTTCCCCCCTATATAATAAGTATAATATATATATATATAATATTATATATTAATTATATTAATATATATATATATATAATATATTAATATTAATATAATAATATATATAATTAAATATATATTAATATATATATATATTAATATTATATATATATTAATTAATATAGATATTATATAAAAGTATGTATATTTATGTAATTTGTTATTGGAATTTCCTACTTATTATTTATCTATTTTTCCTTCATCCCAGGCTAAAGGATTGTATCCTAGTCTCAGACACGCGCAGCGTCTTCTCCATACAATTATCCTCTATGACATGCCACTATTCTCTTCTATTCTACTTTAGCTCACTCTCAATTTTTGGTATGAGTACTGACTTCATATTATACAAGTGAGATTATCCTCCTACTACTCCGTATACACATCTCTTCTTCGGTCTTCCCTATAACTTTATTAAAGTTCGGGGTTGAAGAGAACCTTTAGTACACCACTTGATCCTGAAGATGGTACGACGACGACTCCTTGATCTACTTCTTCATCTAATTGAACCTAAAGATGGGATGATGACCACTCATTCATCTACTTTTTCATCTACTTGAGTCTTCCTACATAACATCCTACCATTAATATTTCATACTTGAACCAATTTATTTCTACTTTAGATAATGGTGAATTCTCTAGCTTCTTTATAATACCCTCATCTCGTACCGCTTGTTATCTACTTCATCCTCTCTTCTCGTTGTTTGTCCATGTTTCCGCTCCTTTACTTGATCTCTGAGGAGTCATGTATATATATATATATCATGTTAAAATATCACTATTTTTTAACCTCTATTATATATTCCGATGTTTTTATATTCTATTCATCTAATTGATAGAAGTACCTCCATTTACACAGATAAATACCTTTTACATTACTTTATATCTAAATATAATTATTTTTTGGTAATTAACCACGGGTTGCAGTTAATATATCTCTTACCATTCGATTTACGAAAACCATTTTGCTAATGTCTTGACTCTCATTTAATAATAATCAATTATAATCAATAATAATTTAAGATAGAAATTAGACATTATATAATTTTTACATCCACTCAATAATAATAATAATATATCTACACATAACCTATTATACTCTAATCATCTCAAACCACTCCAATCTCAATACATATAATCCTCAATCATCATTATCTATTATATACTATACTCAGAAGTTAATAATAAATTTAGTTATAAATAAAAATATAATTCATTCTGAACTTCAATAATGATACGATGATATTCATAATCACATACAATCCAATTCATATCATATCTCCAACACTCTCAGATTAAAAAACAACATAATATCCATAACTCACGAATTTTATTCACTCTTCGAATTCTTTTTCTCTCTGGAATGAACTTATTTTTATTTCTCTCAATACAGTCGCTATCATCATTATATTCCTTTACGCCATATATCATTATATTATTAGCACTTAAAGAATAAATTTCTTTTATCATAATTATTCTCTGAATTTTATTGTGTATTATCCTCTACTCATTATTTATCCTTTTTATTCACTACACTATATTGAGTGTTCATTTATATATAATTAATATTATATAACTAGTGTCGTATTTCAAGATATAATATAAAAATCTACTACTCCACTTTTCTACATTTATTCACTTGTATTTATTATCTACATTCATAAACCATTATTCACTTATCTATCTCGTGAACAAGTCTCATCTCCAATGTTATCTATACTCAATATATACAATCTAGCTAATTTCTCATACAAACTTTATCTATTGACCTGCTTATAATCTATACCCCTTCATACTCCATCATATTACCAATATCACCTCCATAGTATATATATACTTCAGAGCTTTTTTCACTTGGTAATCTACGAACATATGCCCTTTTGCATGGAGTACTCTATATGAATAGCGCGACAAAGAATTCTCTTGACCCATATTACCAGCATCTTTCTATCCGATAACCATCTTTAGTAGTGAATAAGAGGTCCGTCGTACTTCATTTTCACTCTTCTAATACCGTATCTTGTTCTTCGCCGTATATAGTCTTCGGCTCTACCTTCTCTTCTCAGCCTCCTCTCCTAATGATCGACAGTAAATATTATCGTCACAGTTATGTCCATCGACTGCAGAAAGCCCCTCAAAGTATTATATCCAAGTATTACTATGCTAATGCTCTATCTTTACTCATTTATATTATAAGTCTTTATATATATATATTATGATGTTAAGTATGTGTCATTATATTATATGCCTACATCATCTATACTTTCCGGCACCTTTCACCTCTCTCCATAAGCACTGTTCATCAAACTTATGTGATTGATTAGTTTATCCCTCTCAGGCTCCTCTATTACTCCTCTATATATTTACCTATTGATGAACCGACCAGAAATCATCAACATAGTTAATCACACATACTATCATTCTCATCATATTAGAGTGAGATCTTTTAACTACTCATTACTATCTTCATAATTTATAATATTATATAATGAATGACCTCAATCATATCATAATATATTTACTATGAATGATATCAATACACTGTAATAATTAATACTACTACATCAGTCATATTACACTCCTCCTACATTTCACTCACATATCATACCATACATACTATCTAACAGATCATATCATATCCTCTAATGAGAGTTCTCTGAATATATTTTAACTACTAATTTAAGTGAATCAATAAATTTCTATACATAATTAGATATTTACATTCTCTACCACTCACCTTTTCATTCTCAATAATGATTTCTACAATCTAAGAAATCAACTCACTTTCAATGATACATAATATATTTACTAAGTATATATATTATTTAAATAATATGTTTAATCATAATATAAATAATTCATTAATATATATATATAAATTATCTTAATTCTTACATCACTTTATCGCCTAACATCTATCTCTTAAATTCTAACTCATGCATTCTTACTACTCACGTAACTTCCAATATCTTTTATATTGACACTCTACACTCTATTATATATCTTACTTTGAATCGCTACATTTCTAATGTCACTGTATACATAATAATAATTAAATTCACAAGCTTTCCATCAATACCATATAATAATGATAACAATACCACACAGCACTAATATAATAATAATATTATCCCTTATCTAAATATTATGCATGTGAATATAGACAGTTTTTTTCGATCTGTTCCTATACAGTGTTTTTTTAAACACAACCAATAGGTAAGTGGCATATCCTCCGTGCGCTATACCATGCGGTTATGAAGGTTTCCAAGGTACCTCACGTGTAACACACCGGTTGATACACAAGTATTGTTTCTGTCTGCGCAGTGTCCTCATCCATAATTGTGACTAGTCAGTTCAGGTTCTGTGCGCATTCTGTCTGCGAGTTCGCTTTAGGGGTTGCTTGCCTGTCATAGTCCGCATCATAATGGTCTCCTCTCTTCTTTGTTCTTCTAACTTCTCCACTCTGATCACTGCCCTCTTCTGCTCATTTACTCCAGTCCACCTAAATATACTCCCCTCTTTATATATCTTATTGTACCGCCTCACACCTACTCAGTCTATGGATCCTGAGTCATTTATAAGGACACTTACCCGGGATGACATATCCATTTACATTACTTAACCAATCTACTATTATATTCGGAAGTAGGACATCTTATAGTATCTATCATCACTAATTTTTAATATGAATAATTGTTATGTGAGCGTTATACACTAGATTTACCATATCAATAATATACTCACGTAAAGATGTTGAGACTATCTTACTGTGCTTGAAAAAGTGTTACATTATATATTTTATTAAGGCGTTATCTCACACTAAAAATCAATATCATACGCTCTCCCTCCTTGATTATTCTTATGTATTCACTACTTCCATATAACTCTCCAGAGTATACATCTCTACAATTTGCAATCAATCAATACCTTTTTCCCTCATATGACGCGTTCGACTAGAAATCTACCACTTGAGCAACAAGGCACGCGTCATCCACCAACCTATCACGTTCACATCATCCAGACCATCTTCCATCCATCAATTACCATATTATAAATTCTAGTTTTTTCACTCCTCTGTGAGAGATGTCCCTCAGAATATGAGTAATATCTATATGGATCATTATGATCTTGGTATAAAGATATTTTATATAATTCCTAATTAGTTTTATGGCACTGCCTAATCAGTTTGTCCTAATACACTGTACTAAATTCTTATATCCTCTGACCCTCATATGAGCTCAACGATTTTTTATAATGTCTTGTGGTTCACTGTTCTTCTAGAAGCTTTTCTTATATATGCGAGCTAATGTTGTGACAGTCTTGCGTCTGTCCCACATGTCTCATACTAGGCTATTCAGACCTCGCGATAGCTCAGTATTCTTATTATCACTTCATCTAGCACGTACTACACACTCGCACTCCCTTATATCGATCAGAAAAAACAAATCCGGTCTCCATGCCTATATCCTCCGTTACTATATACATCCACTCTCTCTACACTCTGCATTCTGCACGTCGCATCAGAATCCACAACTTCATATACTATGTCCTCTTCTCTTATCATTTATCAATTTATCTATCCTAGACGATAATTCATCTCATGACTCGATACTATACAGGTCCTCTTTCCAGCTATAACTAGCCGTACCCAACATTTCTTCGATGGGTCAACCCTGATACAGTATCTTATTATATATGTACCTCTACTGGAATGTACTCGTAGTTATTTCACGTATAATCTCTGGTTCCAAGAGTCGTTTCTTCAGAATCTAAAATAGGAGGTTCTATAAGATCGCGTAGCTATTCCGTAGTAGACGTAGACTGATCAATATGCTCTCGTGTGCAAGCAAGTTAATTTAGACTCAACAGAAGACATTCAGCGTAGGACCCTCTCCTTACTCCGGTCTCCATGTAAGTCCACACTAGATATCTCTCACTCTTAATAGGCTCCGAGATGGGATATCGCACCCTGCTGTACGTGGGACGCCGGTAGTATTAGTAATTCCCTCTTTTGGCTCTGCCCTTAGAACATAAATAAATTTATATGATTTGATATCAGTCTTATTATGATTAGTAGGTATATTGTAAAATTCAACTTCTGCTTTTGAAATCTTCTTTAATAAATAGTAATTCATTAGTATATAATAATGAATACTATGTTATGAGTCCACAAAAAGTAAGTGTAACTGATGTTATACATATTAATTATACGTATATGTAGGATATCTTATACCTGAAATTAACATAGTATATCCATCCTTCGAATGAGTATGTACTACCTTGGGAGTATTATTACACTATAAGTGCTTTCTACTTAAACTTTTCTTCCACTGATTATAATATATATATATCAATAGCATAAATGATATACCGGAATTACATTTACATGAAGTTGAGTGTTTTTAAATTTCACGTAGAATGTCATCAGTATTATTTTAATGTTTTCAATATCGTTCCTACAATAAATGATAGATAACCCTTTCAATCATTATATCTATTATTTATAACTTTATTGGAGAAGATATATAGGTATAGAATTCGCAACGGTAAGTGCTAGATCTGGGCTGTATGTGAGAGGATGTTTCTCTTTCTTGAATTTGATTTTTCTCGCAAAACAAAGTTTATAAAACTTAGAGAGTACAGTGTGAGATGATTAGGCGACTATATTAATATATATATAGTGATATCGTGGAGTGTCAGTGCACACAATTTACACGTCTATATATATTATATAAGCAATGTATGTTACATCCAATCTGTAGAATCCATCTATTTAAGATAAGTATTTAATCATTTTGTATAAAATAGACTAAGGGATTATATACTGATCTATCCTGAGAAAGCGATTAACAAAATTCCTTTGATGCACAATATAACTAACAGCTGAGTTACGAAAAATACAAATAATATAATATAGTAGTTATTATCACGTTATATTTATACAAAATGTTGCTTATTCTATCGAACTAGTATATGAGAGAATTTTTTTATATTTGATTGTATGCCATTACCTGCACTTGCTCAGTTTTAGGTTATTTCATATTACAGTACTTATTCAATAAAAAATCCCTTGAATTTATTTAATCTTATCACTGTTATAACTTTATCTCAATTAAAAATTGTGCTCCTTTCAGTCTTTCAAGTAAATCTGACAAATTTTGACCCTGTTCATGTTTGTTTTTAGCTCCACAGACAAGTCTTTATCGGCACTAGTTTTTACTGCACATAAATTTTTTCGCATGTACAATATGTTCGTGATTATAAATTCTTAATGATATAACTGTCATATTATTATTTATTACTATCAAAACTCCATTTTTCTTTAGCTAAATTCACTCTGACCTGAAACTTAGGTGGTTTCACTCTCCTTCTATTCATCAATAAGCTATATTATATATAATACTGTGAGGACAGGACTTTGATTCCTAATCATGTTTCATCGTTTGTTTAACCGCGAAGATTGGGATCTCCAAAACGAGGGTTTACGATCAACTTGCTAGAGCATGTGTGCTCACGTGACGTCCTCTGTAACGAACTCATATGGACTGGTCTCTGTTGTGTTGTCTACCTCTCAAAAATCACCACAAGCAACGTTGTTTCGTGTGCATATTGCTGCCAATGTAGCGAGTTGCGGTCATCCCGATTAGCGACTTTTACATACATGAGTCTTTAACAAAGCGTTATCACTTGCATTATCTCTCGAAGCTCTGTCTATGATTCTTTTTAATATTGGCCCTACCGCATTTCTCAACCACCATTATTAATTGAGGGAATATGCGTCTACCTTTTGTTTCAATATTGTTTACGTCTCCATCGCTCCCACACACAATCGTATATCTTTTCCGACGATCTACACCCATAACTTCGGCCGGCATATCTCCACAAAAAGATGCTCCTTTAGTTGTAAATAGAGCATGAATGGAGTGTTAGACAATCTACACCTCAACACTTTCTTCCTCCGTGGAATTGACCGAGAGCATAACAGCAGTAAGATAAGAAACGTCCGGCTCCTGTAGCTCTTCTTTAAGTTAGCATCTCGGACGTCCTGATACACAATGCTGGGATTACAATTGAATCTCTGCAGTCTAAACCGACTAGATGATGGTGAGTCCTATGTGCAGCACTCTACTATAGCTACTCGCATAATCTCTGTCTTTACTGTGAAATAACAGTCTATAAACGAGAGGCACGGCTTCATGTATCGGGTCGCTCTCATCGGGGAGAGGTGATATATACAGACCTCTAAAGCACATATATAGCTGTATGTGTGGCCATCAGCGGGAGAGAGTATATTATATAGAGTAGATCTTCTAACGAGCGCCTATACATCCTAATCAATCATACTGGCGGTTATATGTAGTCCGGAGATAGTGATTGTAAGTCTCTGACCTGCAATCTGTTGTGGGGAGATATATATATATATACTCCTATAAAAATATACTGATAGTCAGTCTCTTCTTAGTTTTATTTTTAATATATTGTTTTTTATTGATTATTATATATCATATATATATTATATTTATAATATATATTATTAATTAAGCATAATACTTTTCTAAGAATCGAATATATCAGTCGAACTTACCATGCTTCCATAACACCCCAGTAATGCCCAATAACTCTATGAGTGAGTCATAATAGAACTAATACACTTCAAAGGTTCTTCCCTCACGTCATAGTAGTTTCTCACTATCGTTCTTTTCACAATATGCTGTCTCTCCCTCGGTGTTTTATTTATTGAGCCAGTCCTTTATGTATTGATTATCTAAGCATTTTCTCTAGATTATACTTACTTTAATTACTTGCTTATAACCATTCTATACTCTACCTCACATTAAGCTGTTATATCATGGTGCATAATAAAGAATATCCATTTACTTCTTAGCTATGCACTTGTAAATAGATAAGCTTATTTAGTGGAGTATATTAGAAGATAACCCTTTCCTTATCATCAATTTAAATGAGATATAATGTAGGTCCTCTTATTCATCAGTTCAGCTAGTATCATTACCTGAGAATCATAAGTTATTCTATTATTGTTTAATCACTTTATAATGATCCATTAACGGGATAAAAGCAATTCTTATTTCTTACTCCTTGATGGTAAAATGTGAGAATAACAGATCTAAAGGCACTAATTTATTCTTTTGAACAGAAAGTCGAAGATACTGCTGTCATTAGTTCATTTATTAAGAAATGCTCCAGCAGAAAAGATATTCCTTCCCAAACTATTTTAGATAATTATCCCCTCACTTCGTTACTAGG
>JABUQX010066043.1:10000-35000 GCA_015478945.1 Trachelipus rathkii | reverse complement strand
CTCTAAAGCATCTACTCTCTTATTCAGTTTGTCACATTTGAAATGGAAACTAAATGAAACGTTTTTCTTTTAATATAATGCTTACTTAGAAATAAAAAAAAAATGAAAATATAAAAATTCAAAGATTATAAAATGGGTCTCATTTTTTTTTATTGACCAAGTAACAAAAGAGCAGTATGGTATGTCGATAAAATAGTAGTTTTTAATGTTAGAAACATGTGGAAATAAGAATTAAAAATTCTTTGAGTTGTGGATAAGTTTTTTTTTTATTTGGAACTCTACACTATGGCATAAATGTGAATTTTGTTTGACCTCTAAAACACACTTTATTATTTATTTTAAGTTATCGATATAACGATATATCGTACTCCATTCTCTATAAAATATTGATATTATCCGATGTTTTTCTAACTTTGAAGGATACGCAGGCGGCAGCGTACGATATTTTAGAATAGATCGATCTTTTACCATATGAAAGTGTGTAAAGGTGGTTCGAGTTTCTGAGCTCTAATTGCATAGTTTCCTATATTAAAAATGCCCAAGAATAAAGGTAAGCCATTTCTTAGTTTTAAAAGCTAATGTTTTTGTAATATATATCAAAGATTAATTGCTTTTAAAATTTTTAAAGTGAAAAATTGTTCCTGCTTTAAATGACTAGACTATTGTTGAGTGTTTTTTTCTTAAAGCAGTTTTCTTTGCGTGATCGTTCCTGCAAATTAGAAAATACCAAAAATACAATGGACCTAGTACTAGACTTGAGACAAAAGATTTTTGAGTTTTTATTTTAACATAGATCATTAATCTCTAGAACAATAAATGAAGTAAGAAATTGGTAGCCTAATAGCCCTAACATAGCGATTGTTGTTATCAACCTTATAGACTTATGAATTCTGAAAGGCAACATCATTTTGTAGGCCTATCTAATATTTATTAAAGAGTTGTCTATGTTAGCTTGAGAAGTTAAATATGTAGCCTAGCAAAAATTTGTTGGATGTTAGCTTTAATATTGAAAAAGCCTAGATACCGAGTGTAAGAGAAAAATAATTCACAATATAGGCTAATGGAACATAAGATAAACTGTAAGAAGCCACATAGGCCTATCAGACTGTTTAATCAATTATAAATAAGGTATAGTCCATCTCAATTCAGGCAGGCAAAGGAAAAATGGTAATAGTTTTGCCGAGGTGAATAAACTTTACGTAACTATTGCAGTAAAACTATAAACTTATAATTTATAAAATTTGTATAAAAAAATTCTTAAGTTTTTTTTTACTGATTAGCGTTTAATTTAAATTTATATTCAATAAAAATATGAAAAAAAAAGCTAGGAAAAATGTAACTTTTTGGCTTTTTTATTTGTTCATGTAGGGCTGAAGAATGACGGTCGAAATGTTTCAATCTATCGATACAACAATATTTATTATTTATCAATATTATAATTGTTTTATCGATTATCAATGATTTTATTTTAAAAAAATATGTAAAAAATAAAAAATCATTTTGGCACAAGAACTACACTTCCCCTAAAATATTGGCTCCAATTTGAGCTAGGGTGCAAAGCACGCCCCCCAATTTTGGGTTGCCGACTACTCACTTCTTTCAAAGAACTGATAACCTTTGGCTTCTAACTTAATGCAGAACTCAAAAATTCAAAAATGCATTTTAACAATAATTTAATATCTATAAAAAAGCCATGAACTAAAAAAATCTGTACAACAATTTTTTAAAAAGTTATAAAAGTTGTTAAAAAAAAAATTTTTCCCCCCCATCCCCCTCTTTTTTTCGTTGATCAACCTTTTTAAAAACCCAGTATCCTACTTATAAACTGAGAATTTCTTTTAACATATACAAACATAAAAAGCCTGCTTTCTGCTTATTTGATTGGATAAACCTGCTTTTTTAGCCTAAAAAAAAAAGGTTTCATATTGTAAAATTAATTTTTTGAACATAATTATAATTTTATTTAACCAAAAACCTTCAGTACAACTTTAAATTGATAAATATATATATATTAATATATTATATTATAATTAGATTATATATATATATATTATATAATAATTATATATATATATATATATATAACTCTGTTCTTGGATTATAATTGAATTAGCTTTCAAACTCGGCTTACTATTCTAACTGTCAAAAGAATACTTGGATATAGAAAAAATCTTACGCAAACATATAACAGTTCCTTATATAGAATATATATAGTTAGTGATTTCAATTTTAGTTGACATTTTTTGCAAAAAGTTCTTTTAGACTTTTGCAGTTCTCCATATCAAAGCTGTACAAATATTTTTCTTCCTGAGGTGTAGTTTTTGTGGGCCGCAAAGCTTTTTTAAGAAATTTTTCCTTTCAAATCCACACTTTGTCATCAACATTTGGAAATATATACATACCTTGTTCTTCCTCCTTCAGAAAACTAATATAAAAATCATCAAAGTCCTCAGAGTAACTTTCAATAATACCAATGAATATATTGCCTTCAAAGTTGCAAGAAACATAGTGACTTATTATATCTGCTGCCTCCATGTTAAAATGAGAGTATTCATCACTTTCATGTATGTTTACTTCAGATATTTTAGCTTCTTTGTAAGATTTTGAATTTGATCTGAAAAGCTTTCAAAGTTTGTGTTAATGGGGATAATTTTATGAAACCCTTGTGTTCCTTTCAATGAATTCCTCAATTTTTCAATGCCTATAGTCTTTGTTATTGCTAAATATTTCTTCCTTTGTTACATCATCCCTGCTTTTTTTCCCTTCAATTTTATTTATTTATTTTAAGCCAAATGATAATTTTAAAGTCTGTTAAGAAATTAAAATTTGTTGCAGATTTTTCTTCAGATTTTACTTAAGTTCCCACCAAAAAGCTTATAATGAATTTCTTTAATGAAATAGGTCGGATACGAAATTTAAGTCCCCCAACAAAAAGTTTATAATGAATTCTTTAATGAAATAGGTCGGATACGAAATTTAAGTCCCCCACCAAAAAGCTTATAATGAATTTCTTTAATGAAATAGGTCGGATACGAAATTTAAGTCCCCCAATCAACTTAACTTGAAAGGTATAAACCATGATGGTTGAATGTTTTAAGTAATCACTAATGCAACAAAAACTTTCATGTTTTAGAACACCATCTTTTCTGATAATATACAACAAAAGGTGTATTGTTAACTTGATCATTTGACCAGTGGGGAAGCCTGGACTGGCTCTTGTTACAATAAAGGTATTAGTGTTTCTGTGGAAAATCACCAACTATTATTACCTCATTATCAGGTAGGACGTTGCTTTAAGTTCTTTAGATAATAGATTGAGACTTTTCGATAAAATGATGCTTCGTTATTCATAAAACTTTTCTGGACAATAAGTCTATGAAATCATCTTATTTTGACTGTTAATTAAATTTGATTCTGTTCTGTACTTACCATTCGGTGAATGTGTGAAATCTCTTGTGTTCATATTTTCAAATCAGTTGTTTTAGTACCTTTTATCTAATTCTTCTTTTTTAGGCAAATTTTACAATATCTGAGCATGCCAACCTTCTCATCTCATCATGACACACTGTTTTTTTATAGATCTGTTAGTAAGTTAAATGCTTTACACAATGCAAACACCATTATTTTGGATTTTGGTGGGTATACACCACACTACATTATGGGTCGCCCTTTTGCCCAGCCATAACACACCATTTGTGCCTTAATTTAGCAAATGTTAGAAACATCCAATAAAGATCAATACGTTTTCCTTGTACTTTTCATATAGTTCTTTCAAATTCCCAAGTAATAACCTTTTCTGTTTGTGCTCTCGATTTCCATCTCTGTTTCTAATGCTTAAGAAGTCGCTTTTTCCTGGACATATTCTGCTAATATCATCATCTTCATAGAATGCAACAACTTTCTCTTTAACTTCTGCTGTTAAAAGCTTGCCCTTGTGATAAGTTTGAACTTCTGGTAGTATCCCATACATGCTTTTAATTTTGCGAGATTTATTAACCATGTATTTACTGACACCAAAATGTTTCATGGTTTCTTCTATTGTAAATGGTGAAAGAGTTAAAATTTGGATTCTTCTTCTTATTAATCTGTGCTGTCAATATTCTTCTTTTAATTCTCTCATAGATTCTTTCCAAACATATCATTATAGTATACACGTATATATATATTATATACAGGTCATAATTATATAATATAATATATATATATATATATATATATATATATATATTATAATAATTATATATATTAGATATTATATAATATATATTGCAATAAAAAAATTCAGATGCGTGTAGTAATTGAACAATTTTATTTAGTTAATTTCAAAACAGTTATAAGGAGGACTAAGGAAGGTCCTCCTTTGATATGTTGCCTTGGTTTTCTTCCATTGTGTCCATGTTGTCAATACTGAACGTTCTTCAAATTTTTCTTTTACAGACCTGTTGAAGCTGAGTGATTTCTTAACACGATCACCTTTGTTTGTAGTTCGATGCTCTGATAGTTAGACTGATAGACGCCTATTATTAAAATATAAATTATATCTTCTATAAGCAGTGTGCAAAATATTAAAAAATATTATAATTAAATATAAATTATAATAATACACAAATATTAATAGTATTTAATATGATTAATACAAGATATGATTATATATAATCGATTATAGAAGAAAAATTTTTTTTCAGTATAAATTTGAATAAAAAGAAATTGCAGTTGCATTTGATTTTTTTCTGTGAGTAGATTGACCAGTGTGTGTGGAAAAAATTAATTCTCTTATGTAGAGAATATGGTGAAATTCACAAGTTAAAATTGTTCATTATTCTTTCAAGCAATAAATTGTAAATAGTCTAAAACTATAGAACTTTACTTACGAAATTTTATAGGAGAAACTCCCAGTTCCTGTAGGCTTGCATTTAGGAAAGCTCGACTAACTTCTGGTTCTTTCGTATGTGTGGTGTCTGCGCATTTGTGTTATCTGGTTTAAGTACACATTCATTACTTGACGAACTTGACGTGTCTTCTTCAGCAGTAGGAACTTCAGCATTATTTTTCAACAGCCGCAGTTCATTTTCACAGTTTGTACAGATATATTCTGTCATTTGTAAGTGCAGCTGAGTCATCATGGTTACTATCCATTGTTGTATGGGTCTCAAAGACTTTGTCACAACTTTTTGTGTTTTAAAGAGGATTGCCAGGCACACCTCATGTATTCCTGACTCTAGCGCTGTTTAAATTATTTATGCAAGATATGCAATAGCTGTTGATTGAATACTAAAAAATTTCTGAAATATAATTATTATATTTATAATCATATAATATATATATATATAATATTATTATATTTATATATAATATATATATAATTATATATATATATTATCATATATATTATATATAATAAAATATATATATATATATATATATATATTATATATCAATTAAAATTTGTTATGCGGGTTTGTAAATTGAGTAATAGGTAGCAGTTATGTTCAACGAACGTTTATTTGATACTGGAAAACCCATTTTTTTTAAGTCCTTCTCAACAAGCGGGAATATATCCATCAAATAGCAGAACTTTTCATGTTTGTATAATATGTTAAATAAATTCTCGTTTATAAAGTGTGGTTTACTGGGTTTTTAAATTGATCAACAAAAGGGGAGTGGTGGGGAATTTTTTTAAAAGACACCTTATAACTTTATTTAAAAGTGTTGTACAGATTTTTGTATTCATTGCCTTTTTATAGATCTATTTAATTCCCTTTTAAAGGCATTTTGAATTTTGATTTCTGGCAATTAGAAGTAGAACAAGTTAATCGTTCTTTGAAAGAAGTGAGTATCCCGGAACCCCCCAAAATTGGGGGGGCTGTTTTGCAGCCCCTATTCAATATTGGAACCTAAAAATTGCAGTAAAGGCAGAGTTTGTTTTTACAAGAATGCTTGAACTATAATCATTTGATTAGAAATGGGAGGGAGGTCAGGTATGCAACTCACCAACCTGATGTCAGAGAATGCACCATTTATTATTTTTTCAATATTTTATTAGTTTTATGGATTCTCAACGATTTTATTTATTAAAAAATGTATGTCAAAAAATTAAAAATAATTTTAAATGAAAAAAAGTAAATAATTGGAAAACTATTTTCTATGTAATGTAAAAAGGAATAATAATATATATATTATTATATATATTATATATATATATATATATTTATTATAATATTTACCATAAATAAAGCCATATTGGAAAAATATATCCAAACATTTAATATTTATTTGTAAATATACTCTTAATTATATTATATATGTTATATTCCATGTCAAGTTTCAGGCAGGGGTTAACCTTCAGTAGTCTCAGAATTTTTTTGTGTTATAATATGGAGGGCAAAAATTAAGCATACCGTTTATTTTTGTATTTTCCTGAAAATATTCTGTGCAAGATTAGCACCAAAGATGGCGTCCTGGGTTGAAAATTTTTCAATTTTGATTTTCGAAAAAAAATTTAAAGTGCTGTATCTCTGGAATGGTTCAAAGATATTTTGATCGCTGGTTTTATTTTTTTTTTAAAGATTTATTATTTTTCTGTTTAAAATGATATACTCCATTTTGAAATATGTGTTCAAAAGAAGATTATGCAAATTTTTTCTTTATAAATTTTTGTTACTAATATAAGTAACTGTTTATTATATTAAAATTTTAGCTAGTTCATAATAAAAATATCAATAATAGTAATAATAATAGAGAATAAAAATGTGTTGGCCCAATTCACCCCTCATCAATTTTTAGACGGGTGAATAGCCCAGTTATGCCCAGTGATTTAGCCACGAGTACTGTTTGGAACAAAAAATTACTTTGCCAGTTTAAAGCTAACATACTCGAGTGTAACCACTGAAAAAATAATTAAAATCCATCCACACTTTTTCATTTTATAATAAACAAAGTGAAGAAACTCACATTTTTTCAAAAGTGAATTACTATTGACGCTTTCTAGTACCCTAAGATTTATTAATTTTTAAAAATATCGTAATTGTCCGAGGTTTAAGTAATGGTGTCACGAATATCGATATTTAGAAAAAGTGAATCGATTTTATAAATTTCCCCAGGCACGTTCCACGTGATTCAAATAATATATTAATATAATATATATTATTATATATAATTATATATTAATATATACCATTTATTATATTAATATATCTACTATATATATCTATATATATAACGAAGAAAAAAAAAGTTATTTTCTTGGGGTCATATAATGACCATGCGATCCAAAAGTGATTGATTCTTTCTTTATGTCTTATTAGATTTGCAGTTTAAATAGGCTGAATTCTGAAATACGATGATGTTAAAATGAAATTATTTAAATATTACACTATTTTCACATAGCAAAAGAAAAGAGTTTAAATGTATTTCACACTACCAGAACAAACCTGTAACTTTGTAACTTAGAAAACTGAGACCATGGGTTGAGATGCCAACTAAATTTCTACTACTGCTTTAGTATATTTAAATGAAAAAATTTAAATTATCAATTTTTAGCGAAAGCTCTATAAGAAGGAAAAGTATATGTCTTATATTGAAAGGCAAATGTGTTGAATTTATGCACACATTTCCACAAATGGAAAATATTGAATTTACTAATTTATAGTATATATATTTATGTATATATATATATATTATTATATATATATATATTATATTAATATTATATATATATATATATAATATTATATATTAATATATATATAATATATATATATATATTATTACAGCCCAGTTGATATATAATATATATATAATCATATATATATATATATATAATATATATAGATATTATATTATATTTATAGTATATATACTATATATAGTTTATAGTATATTATAGATATATATTTATATATATATATACTATATTATAATATATATAATATATATATCACAGCCCAGTATGGGGCCTATATATATATATATAGTATATATATAATATATATATTATATAAATATATATATATAAATATAATTATAATTATATAATAATTATAATATTTATACAAATTATATATATATTATATATTAATATATATATATAATATATTATATATTATTATATATATATATTATATAATATATCAATATTTCACTGTATCACTCTCCTTATACTATTAATATTATAATATATATATATATTTAAATAATGTATATATATATATAGTATATATATATATATATATCACGGGCCTATTATGGCGCTCGAGCCTGCGACGAGGGAACAGATGGGACTTTCCATACCCCCGTAGAAGGCGAGGAACCCCGCACACAATACCAAAGAGCGGTTCGAGACCTCCCACGGAGGGAAATTTCTACCCGTTATTTTTCCCGAAGGCGAAAACCCCCACTCTACCCTTGACCCATTCGTGGTAAGAAAAAAAAATCCTTGTTTTGCGTTAAACCACTAATGAGTACTCCAAGGGTAGACGCCCGAATGGCAGCGGTCGGCGGGGGATCGTCTTACGTATCGGTCGTCTTCTGCCCCTCGTGTTGAGCGCCCCCGTCGCGCCGAAACCCCGCTTCTTTGGTATATTGTCCTCATTTGGTTGTGCGGGCGGTATCCTCCGCCCCATCCCTACGGTGGTAATGGAAAACAGTCCCCCCTCTCCTCTGTTCCCCACGTCGGCTCGGAGCCCTAATGGCGGCCCGATAGATGCACAATGCTCGCCCCTCCAAGTGATATATATTTATTTATATTAAAATATATAATAATATATATAATATATATATATATTATATATATTATATTATAGTATATATTTATATATAGTATATATATACTATAATTAGGATAATGCCTTTGCTGACTATATAATTATATACCATACTATATTATATAATAATATATAACATAGTATATATTATATCCTTATATCTCATGAATATATAAATATATTATCATATTAATTTTATTCAATTTTATTATTTTTATATTTAAATATAACACATTCATTTTTATAAAATAACTTATCAATCAAATCTTCAATTATAACAAAATTATTTAATTTGAACTTTGGCCCTGCCAGTAACAATGCTCTTACGTGTTGTCGAACAAAACCATGTGGGGAAAGAGGGGTAACAACATATTCGGATAAATACGGATTATCGGAAAAAAGCACGAAATTGATAAACACTTACCTCAAAACACGAACGTATTTACCAAATATAAAAACTCTCAGAATATTAAAGATATCTAAATAAAACTGTAGTACTACCGCGTGGTTGATTGAATGAGCAAAAAAAATTTTTATATTTTTTTTTATTTTTTATTTAGGTGACCATTCCTTTAAAAGGACAAAATTATAAGGCCAAACACTAATATATTTTAGAGGTTTTGGACCGGACAATTTGAGTATTTGTTTTCCCGGTTCCAGCCGAATTTGAAACAATTCTGGCCATACCTGATTAATAATGCGTACGTGATATTTAAAAAATTTGCTGGAAGGGAATTTATTTTTACACAACCCTGTCCATCTCTTTAAAAAAATTAATGGAGCCTGATGTATACCATAACAGGGTATTACAGGCCTACAGTATTATTTGAAATAACAGTTTACTCAAATAAAAGGATATTACAGATATCAATTATATTCAAACTGTTAAGATCCAAAAATTATATATAGTATATATATAGTATATAGTATATATTACTATATATATATATATAATACTATATAATATATATATATACTTAATATTTATATATCATGTTATATTACTATATATATATCATATATAGGGTTGGAAAAAACCATGTTTAAAAAAAAAAAAAAAAAAACCATTGGTTTTTTTTAGATAAAACCAAATAAACCAATGGTTTTTTTGGGGTTATGCTATTGTTGATGGGTTTTTAAGTCGATTGTTAAGTTTTATCGGTGATTTTAAAAGGCAAAAAATCACTACTGAAACTGTTATACACCGGTTTTTCTACTATATTTTAATCTAATAAACTTTCCTTAATGATTCTTAAGATTTCAATTTTTTCGATAACCTGTGGAACTGGATACTACATATAATTATCTTTTTGGTTTTACATAAACTCATAAGTAAAAATAAGAGGAGTATATTATTAATATTATAATATCAAAAGGTTATACTTATTATTTTCACCAAAAAAAACAAAAAAAGAAAAAAACGCATAAGAAAGGGAGGCAAATGGAACCGGAAATATAGAAGATATCGAGAATAGTACAGAGAACAGTAGAAGAGAAGAATAGAGAATGAATGGGAGAGGCTGCCCGCGAGATGCGTGCGACGACAAGGAACCAGGGCGGCCGCGGGGAGCTGCGAGGAGGCCGCTCGCGGCTGACGAGAAGGAGAGGAAGCAAGGGGGCGAGAGAGGACTAGATGGGGTCTATGGAGTGGGAGAAAGAGACAGCGAGACGGAGAGAGAGAGGGAGAGAGAACAAACGGGAAGATGAGACAGGAGAGATTCAATCATTAAAAGTCGGAAAAATGAAATTTCATAAGAATTTCATAAAAAAACGCTAAATTTCCACTGTTTAGCTGTTACCAACCTTATTTCTAAATGTTGTGTGCACAACGTGCCAAAAGTTGAAAAATACCTTTCAACATTAAGCAGTTGCATGAAGTCCCAGCTGACATATGCTTATTCATTTCATAATATATGACCTTCTCATCTAATATTTCTTTGAGGGATCTGTACCAAGATGAAGGGAGTACACTGCTGACAAACAGAGACTCATCAAATAGTAACTTTCTATGAAATGGCAGGAGAATGTGCTTTTTAATTTAATCCACTAAGATTCCACTGCTTTTGGGATTTACTATACCTTTTGGAAGTTACTGTGGTCTATACTTTGGGTTAAAAATAATAATGCCAAATAAGTTGAGCTTCTGTTACTGCCTGTGTACGCTCCGTTTACTTCTATGTTTTAAATCTTGGCTTGTGGAGTGGGGTATTAAGACTTGTTCTAGCTCCCATATTCATATTTTTCCAATATAAACATCCATCACTTAGTTTACATCATTTGCTTCTAGCTTGGTGGTGATGCTGTGGCCACAACTCCACAACAATATGATGTATTTATATCTTTTTTGAAATGTAGCCGATCGATTGGGTAGAAAATGAATTCCTTCAAGAGCTCGAAACAAGAATCCTGTTTTAAACATGTTAAATTACAATATATAGAGTATATATGATATTATAGTATATATATAAAATAATATATATTATATATATATATATATATACTATTAATATTACTATACTATATAATATATATATCAATATGCTATATATATATATATATATATATATATATAGATATGAATATATATATATACATTATCATTCTCACAATAATATAAAAATCAGCAAATATTTTTATTGCCTTTCAGTTACTCTTTCGAATGAAAAAAATTGAGAAAAACCATATCAAAATGCTAAAAAAAAAACCATTAATAAATACATTTTTTAAAATATTGTTTATAGAATGTGTTTTTTTTTATGCGTTATAACCATTGGTTTTTTATGTGGTTTAAAACACATGGTTTAAACCAATGGTTTTAAACCAAATGTTTAAACACCAATCCCACTCTAGATATATATACATATATAATTATAATTAATATATATATATACATATATTATATATATATATAATATAATATATAATATATATATATATATATATATATATATTAGTATATTGGCATTGGAATACATAGTCCAATTTTCAAACTGCTGTAGCCAGAGTGATTAGTTTTAAAGAAATAAAGGACTATATTGGAATAGTTAGCTATCCAGTCATATACTCTGATCCCAAATTTTACTGATATGAGTGGTAAAATCATCTCTCTTACCAAAAACAAAAATATTCATTCTACAAGAAATAGAAATTTGGTTGAAGATGGGCAACAAGTTCTGTGTGAGTAGTTCCTGCTATTCAGTGATTGTGAATGGCTAGGTTTACTCATTGCAATGAAATTATATTATTTTCTGGAAAGTTACTGTTAAAATATTTGACTGGTTTTCATCTATTTTTATTAAAAAAGATATCTTTAAATCTTTATTTTCATTTAAAAAAAGGTTTTCAAAAAAATTTGATACCGAATTTCTGGAAATTAAAATTATAAGCTTAATTATGAGTTTT
Source organism: Trachelipus rathkii (assembly GCA_015478945.1). Lineage (NCBI taxonomy): Eukaryota > Metazoa > Arthropoda > Malacostraca > Isopoda > Trachelipodidae > Trachelipus > Trachelipus rathkii. The sequence goes on along the minus strand of JABUQX010066043.1, from coordinate 22,836 downwards.
AATACAATGAGTTATATGTAAAGTTTATTCACCTCAACAAAACTATAACTAGAAAAATTTTACCTTCATAGTCACATATATTTTTGAATTTAACTCGTGTTAAAATTCAGGAAAAAGTAAGATACACATTTTTTTTGTGTTTGCCGCGAAAACATGCTTCTTGGGGCAAGAGTATAGTCACCAAAGATGGCATTCCTGAGGTATCATTTTTTCAATTTGATTTTCTGATAAAAAATTTTGTGCTGCTATCTGGAACTGTTTCAAGATTAGTTTTGTATTGTAAGGTGCATTATTGGTTATTTAGTAATTTTAAAAGATATATATTTTCTGTTGTAAAAAGATTTCATCATTCTTAGATCATGTCCATATTAAACTCTTATATTGCTAGTTTTTATTTTTCTTTTCAAAAAACGCCAATCCCCCCCAAAATTTTTTTTTTTTTTTTACTGTTGATCTATTGAGTACTTACATTCCCTGAAAGAGACAGAGCTTTCCACTTTTTGACGTCTCTAAAAACCAGGTTATAAAAGCAATTGCAAAGTTTTTCGAAATATATTTTCCTAGTTTCCATTCACGACTTAGGTCAATATTGGTCTTCATGAATCAAAAATCTACTCTTACATGATTAAAGCATTTTAATTCTTAAAAATAAATAAGAAAGACAGCTTTCAAAAATAATTAAATCTTACAAAACTACAATAAAAATAAAGACAATCTATTCTTAATAAGATTTAGAAACGTCGATTTCAAAAACAATTAAATCTTATAATATTAACTAATTTCAATTAAAAAATAATCTAAAGCCTTGTGAGGTGGTGAGATGAAGTTTCAAAAGCTACTCTTCCTGGTACTATACTTAGAATTGAAATTAGAATTTTTATTGAACTAAACCTATTAGAAAGCCAAAAATGCACTAAACATTCTGTTCAACTGCATCACCATCTTCCTTTGATATCTAGTAGATGCCTTCGTTGAACCAATAGGAATGGCTGGGCATCCACAAACCTTTAAAGACTGTGAATTGAAGTGAGCACTGGTCGGCCGTGGTGGTTGACTGTTCTGACAGCTGGAATGCTATACTCCAGCCAGCGTGGTCTGGCCTGTCTGTTAGCATTTAAAGTAAACTCCACAAATTGTATCTAATGACCTCTCCGCAATCCACCAGTCCAGTCATATATACATGCCACGAAACTCCTCTTTGTCAATAGTGAATTCTGAATACTCTCCTGTCATTTTCAAGATCTTGGTTGGACAAATGAAATTTCTTCTTGCTGTTTTTCTGTTGGTGAAATTCTTCTACTTCCTCTTTAGGTAACAGGATGAGAGCTGTTGATGTGTATGACTTCCACTCTTGTAAAATCCTTGGCATTCTAAATTGCCTCTGTACTTGGCCTGGAAAGATTATTTTGTATGTAGCATGGTGTTTCAGCAAGCAGTGATTGCAGCTGTTGTTGAATTTTGCGTATTGCCAGCAGTGCATGTGCTGAGTCATGTCCTCTGTCAGTCATCACTTATAACTGCAACACTTGTGGTATTGTTTTGGAAATATGTGACTCTTGTGAAAATTGAAATTTGGTCATTACTCCAGTGATACCCTCGTACATCTTGTGGCAGAATCACAGACCAGTTCTCACCAAAATCACAGTGAAGCACATTACATAGTTGTTCAACCTCTACAAGTCCCTTCACATGTGCACGTGTTATTGTTGCAATTTCTTCAGATGATGGTGCGTTGTTGCTTTCACTGTCCATTTCCTAAGTACATCAATGAAGCTATCAATGGCAGCAGTTTTCTTAATGAGTATTTTCCTCCCATGTTGCATATGTAACTTCAGATAGAGTCATCTATGTTTTCCAAAGACCTAGGCTCGTTAATGTTAGTCCTCCCTTCTCCCAGACAGTCACCACAATCCTGGAAAACAACATACGGTCTCGCGCCCTACATTTACAGACAAACTAGAGACTTCACTCAGCCAACCAACGTTGAACAATATGTTACCATGGCTTAGCAAGTATTCTTCAGGAGGTGACCCAACGCAAAGTTTAAATTTGCACAATTCACACGCCAAACACACATCTAGTGGTGCGACTGCTGGAACAACCCAACTTAACATTAAACTGCATAAAAAAAGTTGATCTCCTGCCAATGGGTGGAATTACAGGATAATCTCCTTTATAAATGGGCGAAGTTTCCTCAATACTGTGGCGTCAGTATCTTTTACACCACTTTTTCTGCAAAACTCAATCAGTGCAGTGGACTTTTGCTGCACCATCTGGCGACGGCAAAAAAAAACCTTTTTGTTCCAGTTTATACTTCCAGAATAAAACTTTGACTGCCTTGCAATTTGACACATATCGGCCTAACATTGACAGCCAAGTGACATTAATTACGGATCCACTTTTCCAAAACTTCTTTTGCCAGCCTGCAAATTTCTGATTTTGTAACTATGTATTTTGTTGCAGGATGGAATGTGGTTCAAATTTGTAACCTTCTGAAAAGGAGGCTGACGAAATTGTTAGAAAGTTGCCGCCTTTCCATCTGAGGTAAACACCACGATTCAACAAGGTGAATTGATGTTTGATTATAAATTGCCTGGACAGTTTCACAATCTTTAGGTTCAATTTCTTCTGAGATTGGAATTTCAATATTGAAGTTTTCTCGTGTCAGTTTCCATTCAAGGATTACGCGTGTTATACATCCACGGGAAGCTCTCAGTACTTTCTCTGCATTTCTTGTGGCTACTGTTCCTCACTTATGGCTGACTTGTCACAGCTGACGTGGTTACTATTCTATAACAAGGAAGTAACACAACTCCACAGCTGACCTGATTCAGGAGTTGATTTCTTCTTACTGTAGATAAAATTTATCATCATCCACACCACGGGAACTCTTCAAGTTGGAGTTAGCGTCCAATTTGAATATTATTGTCAAAGCATTTAGAACAGAGAAGTCGTCACTGGAAAACAGTCTTACTTTGAATAAACAAAGCCTTGAAATAGCACTATAGCTACCTTAACAAGACAGTCTACTGTCTTTATTGCTCAGCTCTTACATATATCACCTATTCCTTGTGGCTATTTAATAGTCAGCCACACTTTTCTCTCCTCGTTGACCCCAATCAGATAACTTCATTATTCAATTTCAACTCCTTTCACAAAACCTTAACAAACATCCTCCACACAACATCGTTAACTTCCTTTGACCCAAAACTTCCCGCTCGACCACATGAGTGCTCTCTTCTGCTTGCCAGGCCTGCACAAAACTGCAACGCTGAATTAACCTAGTCCCCCCTTCTTTATATCGCTAGCCCCATCACCACAAATCATAAGGCCTGCCGTCTCGAGATTCCGTGCTTAGAAGGTCTGTTAACACTCTGAAACAAACTATACAAACACAACCTTTTTTGCACTATATATATATATATAGTATATATATATGTTATATATAACTATATATATATATATAGATGATTATATATAGTATTATATATATATTAATATATATATAATATATACAGGTGATAGTATATATATATATATGATATATATATATATATACTATATATAATAATATTATATATATATATATATATAATTATATATATATATAAGGGGTCATGCACCCGAAACTGAAATTTATTCAGCTTCCAGCTTAAGAATGACTTAGCCAGAATCCCTCAAAAAAATTCTGGCGTGGAACCAGAATTGTCTAATACTTCCCTTAACGTATAAAGAAGATGGGTTAAAAATCTGTAAACTCAATATAAAACCTCTTTTATAATAATTAATATATATTAATTAATAACTATACATAATATATATATATAATATATATATATATATATATATTATATATTAAATATATTAATTATATACATATATAGTATAGTATAATATATATTTTATTTTTTTTTGATCAATTTTAGGAAAGGGACGTTAAAATCGAGAGAAGGTAAGAATGACAATGAAGCAGAAAAAGGAGAGATTAATATTCAAAGAAGAAGGAGCAAAGAATATGCTCAGTGAGATGAAATAAATGGTACAAAACGTTACCAAGTTCTATTGCTCTAAACAATTTTGATTTTTTGTTAATGCATTTATTCATGTACAACAGGTTGCAAGATGCTTGGAAATGGTCGATTGGAGCCTCTGCTTTTCAGATAGGACAAAAAAAAGATTGTTTCATAGACGTGAGAGAATTTAAGAAAAGAAGGTTAGCTTGTTGGTTTATAGCCTACTATAATCATATATTATATATATATATAATATAATATATATATATTATATATATATCATATTATATATATATAAATATATATATTATATATGATATAAATATATATATATATATATATATATATGTTATATATATAATAGATATAGAAATAAATAATTAAATATTAATATTAATAGATTAAATAATTAAAGAAATTATTAATTGATCTTACCAATTTTTTTTTTTCTAATCACCTTTTGATACTTATCAATCATATGTCAAGATTGTGTTGGAGGGTGCATAAAAGATTTTCTAAGCATGATGAATCATGGTTTGGTGAAAGGTGTCTCTTGCAAATTTACTTTATAATTGTTTTATGCTGCCAAAAGTTGGAAGGAAAATATGTATTTTTTTAAAATATTTCTATTCTCTTAATTCATTACACATTCTGGACAGTATAGATCTCTAAATAATCTATAATGCCAACGACAACAGTATAATAAACAGATTCCCGCGGCTATAGAGTATAGTATGTAAATTAATCATAGATTTATTATTTTCTTAATTTTATTTTTTTCTTTATTTTCTTTGTTAATTTGTAATTTAACTACAGGTAGTACTAAAAGCGTTCACTTATCTCTTCTTAGTTAAAAGTATATATTCAATTTTTAATGTCTTTATAAAGCTCCGCTAATAGTTATGGCCATTACTTTCCAATCTTTAGTAGGAAAGAATAAAATGCACGTGTTTGTAATCCAAAATCTTAAAATGGTACTGTAAATATTGTAAACAGTTATTTTCTGTTTTCAGTATATAGCAAAGGTTAAGCTTTATATCTTGGACCACTTCTGACTGATCAGAAATTGCTTTTACCAATTCACATTGATTCAGACAAGAATCCCCTTAAACACACTCATTAGATTGACTTCATTAGAATATAAAAATATTTAGATTTAACACCTGATGAAATAATTATTTTGAAACTGACTGCAAAGTACAAGCATTTGTATGAGTGATTAAAGAAAAAAAAAGTTATAGCTGTTTGATAATTAGACCAAAATACTTGGACTGTCTAATATTCAGTTTAAATTCCTTTGTTACTTGAGGGAATTCACCTCAAAGGGTATTACAGTTCTGATTGTAAGTCTCAGGTGATTTAAGAAAAATGTATATGTTAATGTTTATTAAACACCAAGTTCCAACAAAGGAATGTTGCTTATTCTCAACATGAACATTTTTAACATTCTTTTCATACTGTACTAGTATCAGTAATGAAGTAATTCTTATTTCATGCAAATTTTACTGTATATTTGTATATGTATTAATTTATTTTATTTTTTTCAGGTTTGGATCAATCAAGGTGATATTATTTTATTAGGATTAAGAGATTATCAAGATAAAAAAGCAGATGTCATTCTTAAATATAATGCCGATGAAGCTAGAAATCTTAAATCGTATGGAGAAATACCAGAATCAGGTTGGTTGTGGATCTGTTTAGTATTAATATACTCACGCTTAAAGGGTATTGCAATTAGTTTAAAAAATAAATTTAGGGTAATGTGGATAACACTTTATGGTAATTCTGTACCATAGTGCAAGAACAACCGATGTCACCTGTCCAAATTGAGTTAGTAATACCCTCAGACATGATTTTTTTCAAACTTTTCAATGCAATAACAACCAATGTTATATGATTTACTGAATGATATGCAACAATTTTACCTTCCCAATCTCTAATCTTTATAGTTTTACAGTATTTTGCAATCATTGGTAACTCTTAACTATGTTCTTTTGACATTGATTCTTCCACTATGAATGAATTACTGTATTGCAATTCGCTAACTCCAATGAAATTTTTAGTATTTCATATTTTCATTAATTTTGGAATAAAAATTGTTGCACAATTTATGTATCTATAATGTTACATGAAATAATTCTCATAGTATTACTGTTTTTTTAAGAATTTGAAATATTATCCTGTCATTTTTAGTATATTATGATTAGATCATTTACCATTGTTACATGTTACTTTAATAAATGGGGAATGTTTATGAGAATCTTTCTTTGTAAGAACCCTGTAGGCAATGGGGTTTTGCTATGCTCCTTGTTTTTGGGTATCAAGGAGAGGGTTTTTCTTCTGAGACACCTATGCGGAGAGAAAGCCGTGGTTGGCGTGGAATGCGAAATGTCTTTCTTGTCTATATAAATAGGTCGAAAAGTACTTTTAGAACAAAGAAACTGGTGGGATTCCGAGTTGGCAAAGGTTTGGGAGGAGCTATATAATGGATACATCAATATATATATATATATATTTATATAATTATACTAATATATATATTATGTATATATATATATATATCATATCAGAGTATATATATATATATATAATTATATATATATATATATATATATATTATACTTTTAACGTGCTTTATTCCCCTTTAACAGATGGGTAACACAGGGGACTTACAGGAAATCGACTTTAAGGGCCGTCTATTCCCAAACCGTGCCTACCAGACATGTTCGCAGGTCGAGTTTTTAATATCTTACCCCCAGCGAAGATAAAACTCCAATGCCTACACGGAGGATTGAACCAGCGTCTCTCGCTATATTATATATTATTATATATTCGGTATATATATAGATTATTATATATATATATATATATATTTAATTATTATATTATTTATATATATTATATAATATATATATTATTATATGATATATATTATATTTGGGGAGAAGGTTTGTTGTGAACAAGATTCAGTATTACTGGTCAGAATATGATTTAGGAAGACTATATCCAGTTAACTTTTTCGTATCTATTACAATAGCTATGGGTAAAAAGGACATAGGTGGAAGATAAATTTTTGATTAGCGCTTATTTCAAAGTTTCCGGGTATTATTATTATTATTATATTATTATTATTATTATTATTATTATTATTATTATTATTATTATTATTATTAACTTATTAAATTATTTCAGTCAAAGTCAATGAAAATGCAACCTTTGTTGAAGATGGTATGGATGACGACATCACTTTCGATGAGTATTCAGAGGAAGAAGACGATGGTGGAGCGGATTTGATTTGAGGTACTTTCATTTATTTGGAAGAAAATAGAAAGTGATTAAAATTATAGTTTATTTTCCCCTTCATATTTATTTTTAACTAAATGCGTTAAACTTTGGTGTTGACAATTTTTTTTTTACTCCACTTTCTGCTTTTAAAATCATGTTAATTGTCACTGTCAAGACATTATGTATATATATTATAAGGGTTTCTCCAGAAAGAGGGAAATGGTGAGGTTCATAAACCAAAATTAGCGAAGAAGAGTTGCAAAATTTATTCGTTCATTCCTAATTTCTATTAATTAATTTTTCAAAGATTACATTCTATAGCAAAATAAATTAATATTTTGAACAAATTTGCAATACAGATCAAAATTCACTTTTTTATTGATTCACTTTGCTATACACGATAATTTCATACATGTTGTATTGACAAACTTGATATTTTTGGTTTTCATGTACTTTAAATATACTAATTTTAATTTTAAAGAATTTGAAGGTTTATGAATTAGCTTTTTTTCTTTTCTTTCTGAAGTAATTGATAGCTTTAGAGCAATTGCTTTCCTATTTCAATGTAAAACATTTGTTTTTTTTAATGTACAATTTAAATTTTAAACTATCAAAAAAATTTGTAGCTACTTCAAAATTTTGAACCTTATTCTGACTCCATAAAGCCTGTTTATTTATTAAGTTATATTATATATATATATATAATATATATAGGTATATATATATATAATTATATATATATATATATATATTATTATTATGTTAACTAATATAATACGTATTATATATTAATATATATATATATATTTATATATAGTCATATAGTATATATTTTAATATAATATATATATATATATTATTATTAGAGGAATGTACCGGAACCAGAATTTTTGGTTACGGCTGGGAACCTAGGAAAAGTTCTGGTCGGAACCGGAACTTTTCGCATCTATCGCTACACTTTAATACGTACTGAAAACTTGTCAGAGCATTTAACAAGTGGTTTTCTCTATAAGTATCTGGCATGTTGTTCATATTCATACTTGTTGAGAGTCTAACTTGTTCTGTAGCCAAATTTTGGACAAGCGGATCAGTAATTATTAAGTAAAATAGATAATATATAAAGTTCTATCGGGTCTTCAAAGTTTTAAAAAGGAGGAAATCCAAAGGAGTGCTCGAGCAAAAAAATTTAGATTTTTGCTCGAGTTTTTAACGATATTGCCGATAGAGTTTAGACCATTATGTTCTTTTTTGTTCCATTTGAGCTTACGCTCGATAAAAATGCTTTACCCAGTTTTATCACGAATATCGTGCATAGAGAATCATGATTTTTTCATAAAAAAGTCACACTTTCGTTTACAAACAATTGGAATCAGCTCTTCAATTTGGAATAAATAGAAACTAAAAAAGACAACAAATGTTCATATTACAAATAAAACTGATCAACGTATTGGTGGTGAGTTATACTTTTTGGAAGAGAATTAGATTTAAAGCTAATTTTATGTGAATTTTTATTCATCAATTCAAACGGGCCTACAACACCGCCTCTTTTGTTTACATTTTTCTTAAGAACGTGCAAATGGCAAACTTACCAGAATTAAGGAAATTCATTTTTTGATGAGTATTTTTTTTGATATTGTGTTAAAGTTTAACAAAAATCGAACGAAAACGAAACATTTCTTTCGTTTCGTAAGCACAATGCAAAAAAACGAAAACGGCTTAATAACTCTCTCTCCTCTCTCTCTCTCCTCTCTCTCTCTCTTCTCTCCCTCTCCTCCTCTTCTCTCTTCTCCTCTCTCTCTTCTCCTCTCTTTTGCCTCTCTCTCTCTCTCTCTCTCTCTCTCTCTTTCTCTCTCTTTCTCTCTTTCTCTCTCCTTCTTCTCTTATATTCTTCTTCTTTTCCTCTTATCTCTTCTCTTTCTTCTCTCTCTCTCTCTCTCTCTGCTTCTCATTCTCTCTCTTCTCCTCTCTCTCTCTCTCTCCTATCTCCCTTCTCTCTCTTCCTCAATACTCTCTCTCTTCTCTCTTTTTCTCCCTCTCTCTCTCTTTCTCTTTCTCCTTCTCTCTCTCTCTTCGTCTCTCTTCTTCTCTCTCTTCTCTTCTCTTCTCCTCTCTCTCTCTTTCCCTTTCTTGTTTTCCTCTTTCAGTCTCTTTCTATTTATCGTTCTCTTTCTCTTGTCTTCTTTCTTCTTCCTTCTTTCTCTTTCTCCTTTCTCTTTCTCCTTGCCTCTCTCTCTCTTTGCTCTCTCTTTCTCTCTCTCTCTCCTCTCCTCTCTCCTCTCTTCTCTCTCTCTCTCTCTGCCTCTCTGTTCGTCTCCTTCTTCTCTCTCTCTCTCTCTCTTTCTTCTCTCTCTCATCTCTCTCTCTCACTCTCATCTCTCTCTCTCCTCTTCTCTCTCATGTAATTTACGTCGCTGATTCCAAGATCGGCAATCAGGTTTTGCTAGGACCTCCTCACAGATTTTGTGAGCGGAGTCCATATTTGTAATATTTATATAACTAATGACTGAGAATTATTTTACTGGCGATAATAATGGTAAAATATTTTTGTATTATTGCTTCTGTTAATAACAAAAGATATAAAATGAGGCCAACCAGTCGTAATTTTATCATGGAATAATCATGTCGGATGACGGTATGGCTCCTGAGGTGTTTGTGATCAGTGATTAGTCACTGTATAAGAGATTACAAGAGGGAAGTGGGAGGAGGAAGATTGGGAGATGGAGGTATTAGAATGTTTTATAAGGGCCGTGGAGAGGTTGTTTTTAGCTCTCTTCGGAGGACTTTGGTCGGTATCTTTGGGTAAGGAAATTTGAGAGCCACTTTTTACCGTTTTCTAGGGGGGGATTGAAGGATTATCTTTTGTATAAGGATGTATGTGGGTGGACAGTGTCAAAGGCTTTGTTACTGTCTATGGCTGTAAGTTATGGGATCAGTTGTGCATGGGGACTTGGTTGAGCCATTAATTATTGTTTCCGCGCTCCTCGTTGTGGGCCAGGTGACGGGCTGTTGTTGTTGAATGATGCCTTTAAATCCGTGATTCGGAATGGCGAGGGGTGTGATGTGTTGGGGATATGGCTCTAGTTAATTATCTAGTTTCTCCAACCAGATTTTTGCTGCTATGGTGGACGAACAAAGATAAAGGACTTTGGGGCGGGATTTAGATAGGTAGGAGGGCATGGGGTAATTGCGGTGGGGGTTATCTTTTTGCTGATACTCGGTTCAGTTTTTGGGATAGATGAATGCTTGTTTTCCAGATGGGGTGAGGTATATAATTGGTTTCCCAAGACTTTCGTTGAAGAGATTTCTGTATGACGGAGAATTGGCGTTTTTCCTCCTAGGTCGTTTCAGGTTCGTTTGAAGTTGAGAGCATGAGTCATGGTCCTCGTTGCTGGGTGAATTTTAAGGGTGCTTTTTCGATGGTCTTCTGATATCGTTTGCTTTGTAAAACGGGGTGGAGTGTTGTGCACATTCTGTGTTAGTCATATTATATACATAATACTACGTATACTATATATACTATAATATAATAATATATATATCATATATATATATATATATATTATATATATATATATACTGATTATTATTACTATATATATATATATAGTATATACTTACGTACTTATTTAATTATAATTGACTATTACGGCTTATACTATACTATATATACATATTATTATAATCTAATTAATAATTATTTATATAGTATATACTATATATATATCACTATGAGTATACTATATTGACTCTCATATATATATGTATAGATACTTATATATATATATCTATATATAATACAGCCGGTCGAGCTGCTTCCTGTACCCGTAATCACTACTACGGCGACCTAGAGCGACCCCCTTCTATATACTATACTATATATGATTGTGAAGCTTAGCACTCTATATACCATTTTATACTATGCTATATTATACTATATTATATAGTTATATAATATGATATTATATATATATATATATATATATATATATTATATAATATATATATATATATATAATATATATATTAATATATATATATATAATATATATATATTATATATATATATATACAGGGTGTTTACGATTAGGGGAAAATTTGTGGAGAGGGGATATATCTTTGTTGTCACCTTACACAGCGTTATTGTCTTAAATAAACGTACCCTGTTAAAGTCCGTTCGCAACTTACGTTAGGGAAAACGAGTATAGGAAAGGTTGCAAGGGAGCTTATGATTTGATATTAAGACGTGTTTTATGTTCCGAGATGTGACGAGTTGGCTACGGAATACTCTGCAACATAAGGTCACAATAAGAGTAATCCTATATAGAACAGGGCGGCGGGGTATGTGCTGATCGCTCTAATATTGGACACTGCTATATGTTGCTTGATAGGTACCACTTACCGCTTCTATAAGAGGATTAGGATCACCATGGATGATGACTAGGAATATTGTATATGAGTTATTCGAGCAATATTACTCGGGGGAAACGGATACAAGCAATAACCAATAAAATACCAAAATATAATGCGGAATCATACATAAATCACCCAAATAGTATCTATATCAATGATACGTCTGATTATTATCAATTATCCATTTAGTAGTATTTTTGGGATAACCGTAATTAAAAGAATAGGAACAGAGAATAATTAATAGACAAATGAAGTATAATAATGATACTAATAATTCACAATAAATAATAATATAATAATATCTAACGTTGATAATATAACTAAATAATATTACAATATAACTATAATTATACAAATTAAATATTTAATTAACATTAAAAAATAAAAATTTAAAACATTAAATAAATGAATAATCCTAAAATAATCAATAATAAAATAAAATTAAGCTTAATAAGTGTAATAATAATATAATACATATATAATAAACATATATAATAATCAATATATTAACATATTATAATAATATAGATAAATAATAAAATAACTAATAATAATAATAATTAATAATAATCAAAAATAAAGAATAATAATAAAATAATAATAATAATAATAAAAATAATAATATAATAATAAATATATAATATAATAATAATACAATAAATAATATAATAATAATAATAAAATAATAATAAGTAATAATTAATAATAATAAGTATAAATTTAATAATATTAATTAATTATAATAATATTATAATATTAATAATCATTAATAATTCATGATTATATATATATGAATCAATGTGAAAAATAATAAATGATATAAAAATGTAAATAAAAATATGAAATAATAATTAATAATATTAATAATAATAATTAACAATGAATTATAATAAATAATAAAATAATAATATAATATATATATAATAAATATATACTAAGTAATAATAATATAATAATTATAATAATAATGAATAATAATAATAATAATAATAACCCACAATCTTACGGAACATAACACCCAATACTTCACATTCACTACATCTGCACTCAATAACCATTTTACCTACTAAGATGAGGAACTTAAAACGGGGTATCAAACCTTTATTTAAGACAATAACACAGACTGAG
>JABUQX010066043.1:0-7500 GCA_015478945.1 Trachelipus rathkii | reverse complement strand
TTATGATAAAGCCAAAAAGATGATGTGTGAAACTGTGGATGATATTAAATAATAATTGTTCATTCATATCTAATTGGATAGTAATTACTAATATGAAAACATGGAAATGAAAGCTAATTATAAATAGATAGGAATTAAAACAAATATTTTTCTCTAACCTACATACCGTGTTAAATGATGTGTCTCGATATTGTAGGTAGAAAGATAATAGATTTAGTGAAAACTCCCTTCCAAGTAATAGATCGCTAAAACTCTATACTAGGAAAAAAAGAAGGCATAAAACACTATCCAGAAAAAATTGTGTTCCCAGCACTGCTTCAAAATCGTACACACAATAAATAATTACAATAATATGTACATACAAATAATTACTAGGCCCTCTATTCACTCATATATAGTAAAAGTCAAAGGCCAAGCCTTTGATACTCAGCAATATGGATAAGAGAATAATAGTCAAATAAAACCGTGGATGAATGTTCTGTTGCGCATTAATAACTGAACATTATCGACTCTTTCGGATGGATTGAGTAGAGATGTTGCGTATCATATTGTATAAAGAAAAAATAACGTTTAGAAGTAAATATTATATTGATAAATACAGAATATAATGCGAATAATAGTACGACAATTAAAGAGATAGAATATATATGATAATGTTGTGTTCTATAGTGAAAATAATAGTAAACACATAAGGTATAATGCAACCACTGAGTGAGTATTTTGAACAATTAGTGTATATAGGAAGAAATCTCAAGTGTACACTAATATGGAAAGTATGGAGTCGAACATAATAAAGCTATATTGTCTTAATACGAGGAATGATGTAAGTTTCTACTACCCTATTAGAGAACGATAATTTTTATTGTTTTTAAAAATTAGATCCTACTTACTTCTGATATTATTAATTAACATAGAAAATAAAGAAAGAAAAGTAAAAGAAAAGCTTGTAAATTATTATATTATTAGAATTATTTGAGAATGAGAATGTAAATTTGAGATCTTTCTTATGGAAAGGAAAATACCTTTTTTTTTTCTCACGCACATATACACTAATGATAAAGGTAACTATATTCTATCCTAAGAACTGCTAATAGATATAAGATAGTTATTCAGAACTCATCAAAGACGAGTGTAATGGCTATTATAGGATACAGGAAGTATTAAAGTGAGATGTCATAATTGGACTCTGAGTGGCAATTGACAGTAATTTTCTTGGTAATGGAAATTTAAAACTGGGTTATGAATGGATACTCTCAGATCAGATATATCATAAGTGGAATCTTCCACTTCAAATATGAAGAATTTGAAAAATTGAGAGTTTACTTTTTATTTACAGAATACCAAAAGAGCATCGAAGGAATGGCAATTACTCACAAATTATACTTTAAGATATTTTTATAAAATTATTTATTTGAGTGTCTCTTTTAACCTGTATAAATCTCAAAAATGAGACACTTACACAAGTAGTTAGATTGATATATAAATTAATCAGAGGTGTGATCAAGATAGTACCATAGGAGTGTGTGAATAAATCTACCCTTTGCTCTCTCTGAGTTAATTGAGTTAATCCAGCCATATAAAGTGAGAATGAAATTAAAATATGACAGTTAGATGGTATTTTAAAACTCCATTGGAAGAATTGGCAGATACCTCGATGTTATATTGTGTATAGTAAGGCTTTCACATTGGTATAACAGTAGAAGAACCGATCTCAGAGACCTTTGATAATGAGAGATGGAGCGAGAATTCCGGTGTTCAATAAACTTGTTGATATGAAAATACAAAGAAAATCAATTGTAATCGAATTTGTATTTCTTGAGGAAAATTGAATCACTGAAAATCATAATTTGTCCCTAGCGAATATCACAACAAGAGGATATTTATGAAATTTAGTCGAAACACATAGAAAAGATATATAACACTATGCTCGAAAAATCTACTATTGAGAGACCATCAATCTTGTGCTCAAGTTTATTAGTGGCATGGATATTAGAAAGATGGATTTATAATGCTCCCTGTTAAAATAAATCAATTTAAAAATTGCCCAATGAAAAACAAGTAAATGAAGAGAATTTTTGGAATAATTTAAGAAAAGAATTGGAGCAAATTGTAAAAGAATAGACAAAATATGTAAAATAAAGAAAACTCCACCAAGACCTGTAGTAGGTTTACCATTAGCCAAATAAATTTAATGAATAATTCAGTTAGATTGGGGAGAATTTGAGTAGTAATAAAATTTTAGAATAGGTAATTTAATAGGACCATGCCAACAAGATATACTCACAGCCAGTATTGTTAAAAAATAAAACCAGTAAAGAATCATAGAAAGATTAATTGAAAAATGGATATATATTTTGGGAATCCTAATGTTTATGTCTGATGCAGGAGAGAATTTCAAATGAAGATATGGAAACTTTTACTACAAAATTGAATATCAGATTAATGAGTACAGCGCAGAAAGCCCATGGAGTAATGATTTATGTGAAAAGGTTGTAGGGTTACTTAAGGAATCATTATCCAAGTTAAAACAAGAAGGACATGATAGAAAGAATAGTATGGCATGGGCAATTTTTGCTAAGAATGGACTAACAAATTATTTGGGGATATGCCCTAATCAAAATTCGTTTTTGGAAGAAACATAGGAATACCAAACATAGTAGATTTCTGATAATATTAATAATAAGGTGAAATCTGTTTGTGGTAGATCGGATGCTTGAAAATATTAGGAAACAATAGAACATGCTTAGAAAAATACATATAGAAAATGAAGTTCGGAGAAAATAAAAACGTGCATTGAGAAGTCAAATAAGAGAACACATGTCAAAAAATATAAATATAGGTGAAGAAGTATATTACCAAAAAAACATTGATAAAGAATGGAGAGGACCACCTAAAATAATGTGTGTAGACGAAAAACCATCATAGTAAAACATGGAGGTACTTTAAGATCTGTATCAAAAGTCTATTCAACCAGAATTCAAAATTGTAGATTAAATGATAATAACAAAGAACTTGAAGATAAAGAAGATGAAAAGGATGAATGATGAGGAAGAAGAAATGAAAACATAATAGATAATTTAAATGAGTTTTGTTTAAAGAAGAAGAAATTATGGTCAAATATTTATGGGATGATGAAACTTGCATAATGAAAATGAAAAACATCAATGAAGATGAAGAAGAAGAAGAACATGAATCAATTGATGAATATGAAGAAAATTTATCCAAAAAATGTGAAAACTGGTAAATACTATGAATTGAAAATTAAAAGAAATAATGAAGATATATTAAAGTTGTTATGTTATCAAGTAGAGCTGGAAAAGCAACTAGTAAAAAATATAATAAATGTATATAAACATACGCAATTGATGATTAGATCAAGTATTGGTTGTAGAATATATGGATTATAGAATTGTAAAAGAATTTGAAAAAATATATGAGGATAGCTTCGTGAAATATTGTGAAAAACTCGAGAATGAAAGATAAATAAAGAATGTACGCGACGCAATGAAAATACTTATAATTTTGATGTCTGGAGGGTGGGTGTAGTTCAATCAACACATAGACTTTCGTAATAGCTATCGCAATGGGTGTTACATTGATAAGATAAGAAGTATGTAGTGATGAGGTATAAGGTTATATATAATTCCAAGAAAGTTATAAATGATTCTATAAATATCTAGTAATTGTAATCCTTATTTGATGAAATTAATACAAGCTAAAATTACTCAACGAGAGAGAGTAGAAGTTTAATTGGAGAAAAGAAAAAACTCATGGTTTATTTGATAATAGTAAAGATTCTTATCTTGTATAATATTGTAGTGTATGACTCATTAATCACGAGCAATTATATTAGTTTAAATGTTATTGAATGGTTTTATTATGGAGTGTAATTATAGTTAGAGAAAATCAGTAATTCATTTCATTGATTATGCTCAGAATTGGATAAATATAACAAATGGATATAACCATGAATGATAAGTATTAAAGCATGAACGCTAAAAGAATGGGTAATTTTCGAGTTTAGCTATTAAGATGATTGAAATCGATAACAGATGAGTAAAGACCTATTGTAGCTACACTGAGTTCTAGCATCTCAACATATAGCTTATTTCATCATGATACTTGTGTGAATGTGCTCTCTATACTTGTGGGAATCGATAATGATACTCGGTAAATACAGTATAGTCTTCAAGAAATGAAAATAGACTTGGAAATAATTAAATATTAGATCGGTCATGGCGTACGTTCTGAAATTTATCTCTTTCAGACCTATAGAAAGAGCAAATGGTTACAGATCCTTGCAAAGAAGATATTAATAACAATAGAAGGCAAATAGTATGTCTTGGAATATGCTCATAAGACACCTTATCCAGCCCATGAACAGTGTGTGGACGCAAGATGTTAAGCCGGGCTTGTGTAACTTCCTCATGGGAAATGGAATAAACTTTAGACTGACTATAATCCTATATATGACAATATATACTAGTTCTGATCTTGTTATATGTGACGCAACATGTGGCGTGTGTAGAAAAGTGAGAATGCGAAATGAATATAAGAATCGAATTATGTGCTCCGATATAACGTCTCTACGTAGTATGAGGCTCGACGAGATAAGATACCGATTTTAGAGTAGTCGGAAGGGAATACTCCTCCTATACATAGACCTAATTTATCACTCAAATTGGACACGCTATAATCAAAAAATTAATAAATTTCGCGCAACCACAGCGATGAGTGTTAATGTATGTAATCTTATATATATATTGGATTATCTATCCTCTTGTGTCGGTAAATGGATAGTGTGTCAATTAATTGTATGAAATGAGCTATTACACTTAATAAACAAAGAAGGTTATATGGAAACATTTCTTTCCTTTGTGCTAGATTATTAGTGATTGTAAATAAGTAGGTTCAAGTAGAACCTCCATAATTATCTTTAGGAGTCTCTCCCACTAGTAGTGGTGAGGGAGAATGAAAAATGTCGATTAATGATGGAGCAAAATAGTTACTGGGAGAGAGATTAGCACAACTCTCAATTATATAAAATTCTGCTGAACATATATATTATATATATTAATCAATACAATTAGAAAATTTTCACTATAAGAAGATGAATTGGCCAAATAAGTAAAAAAAAGAATACCAAGACAATATAATGAGTGGAAAATAAATTGGATGCAAGAGATAAATACAAGACCAGATTTATCTTTTATAGATATATTAAATGAGTTAAAGGATGAAATAAAAGAACTGTGTATGGAAAGAATTATAAGATATCGACAATAGATTTGATAAAGAAAATACAGAAATGTGAATTAAAATATCATGAGCAAATAAATAACGATATAAATGAGAAATTCATAACATATTGTGATTACATCATTGCTAATAGAGAAGTAGAATGAAATCACAGAGCTGTGCGAGTTTTTATTACGGAATCGGAACTGCCTTTAATTCTATGAAAGTTAAAATAGTTTTGCTCCTCACTGATATAGATCAAAATTAAGTAATTTAATAGAAAAATTCCTAACCGCCATAGAATAGTGCTTTGCCGTGAGACTTCAACACTAAAGTCACAGAAGTAAAAATCTCTAATACAACTGTTCTAGTTTATTACATCAGGAGGAAGAACATTAAGTTTTGCTTGGAAAATACCGCGCTATACTTAAATTGTAACTCATTGTTGTCAAACGTTCCACGTCCATCAAGACATGCAGACGTTACTATCAAGAGGAACCCCTCTCGCTGGAGGAGAGAAAAGTAACCTGAATCACACCGTGCAATACGATACCTCTTTTTGTATATTGATGTAAACCTTACGCATCGCTCAAAGACATACGTAGATGAACCTTTCAGACTAGAGCATACTAAATGTCAGAAAGTACTATAATTTAACAATTACAATAATAACCTGCATCTATGAGACTTATGATAATAATCATTTCAGCTAATTCAATGAGACTATTCCTAGCAATACTAGTGCTAAGTAACCTACAAAAATAAACCAATAGGCAATTGCTGGAATATGAGAGCAAAGTCAATAATTCCGGGTTTGATTAGTCAAATACTCAATGCTTTTATTATGTATCACCAAAGAAATTACATAATAAAAAAAATGAAAAAGTAATTTCTCCAAAGGAGTGAAGAATGAATATGAGAATGGAACAGCAAATAAGAATCTCCAAATGTAAGATGACTTATAAACAACACATTTGGATATCAAGAGCGAGGACCCGAAAGGTGGTTCGGGTTTGTATACAGAATGACTCACAATCATGCACACGCTTTCACATCATTGTATTGCATACCTTCTCATCAACGTAGATACTACACCACATATTTCATTTAACTAACAGACTGTATAATATAACCTATGATAGACTAATATAGCGCTCACAAGATTTGTAATTTTCCGAGATCTATTATCATATGATAATACTCATCTATTTTATTAATATTTCTCTTAATACTACAAAAAGTTAACTAGTTAAATCTATGACACAAAGTTCAATAAATAAAGAACCTAGTAGATTACCAACTCATGATCACTGTCTCAATATACACATCATATAAGAATATACACAACAATAAGGAAACTCAAAAAGATGACAACAGAAATATCTCGAAAGGAAAAATACAACGAATTGATGAAAATGTAGTATAACCAAGTAGACAACACGTCTCAAAAAATCAACCTGACGACAAGGCGGAAAGGCGAACATCAGTTTTAAACAATTTCTACTGCAATAGTTTCCGAGCAAAATTAACTTCACTTATCAAGTTATATATATAATATATAGATACTGGTATATATAAAATGCTAAGTTTTTATTATATTTATAATATAGTATGAGTGGTATATATATACTATATATATATATATATATATATATTACTATATATATATATATATATATTATATATATATATATATATTCATATATATTAATATTATATACTATTCATCTACTATAATATATATATATCATAATGTTTATATATATATATATAAGGCTTGTATATCATATAATATACTCTTTAATCTAAGTATATTTTCATGAATATATTATATAATGGTTATACAGAAGAGATGTATAATACAAAATAGAAGATGTTCTAAGTCACGCTTCACTAATAGTATTAGACAACTTTATGATACTTCTAATTATTATACTCTGAAATTAGAGATATTAATTCAAGAAACAATTTAGACAATAAATCATATTGTAGTAGTTCGAATAACTCTTTTATTCTCCTATTATATAAAATATATTAATTGATAAAACAATATTATATATATATTATACATAATCATATATAACTCATATATACTATATATATATATACTTTCGCCAGTATGGGGAATTTATGCAGAGAGCAAAGTAAGTTTTTTTATTCTTTATCATTTAGTTAGAACCTAAAGCTCGTAATTAAAATTTAACATTACTTTATTATTTTCAGATTTATTGGAAGAAATAGATATGTATAAATAATGTATAT
>JABUQX010066042.1:0-7500 GCA_015478945.1 Trachelipus rathkii | reverse complement strand
ATATATATATATATATATATATATTATATATATAATATATATATATATATATATATATATATATATATATATACGGTATATGTCTGTGTGTGTTTGTGGTGTGTGTGTCTGTAAAACTGTTAATAAATGGGCAAAACCCACACCAACTTACAAAGAGGAAGCATTTTCGGATACGACAGTTTAAATCATGTTCCAACATGATCAGTTCAAAAAGTTTGATACTATTTTTGTAATAGGAATTGAGGAAATAGGAGAAAATGTATTCTACATCTTACTAATAAAATTTTCGATAAAGTGAGCATAGTTCAAACAGTAGAACAATTGGCTGAAATTTTTTATTGGCAAGATACTTTGTTAAGTTGTTAAGTCCAAGAATAAAAATTGGACTAATAGGTGATGAAATTATGAGGAGAACGATAAGTTCCGGGAGCATGAGAGATCCATTTCACCGAAACAGTAACAACACCATAAGTTTGACCCGTTTGAGACTTTAAATTGATACAAACAAATATCTTGTGTCTTCTTTTCGAAGAAAGGGGTTTCAGCAGATGACATCAAAAGGAAAAACTGTGTCTTAAGAATATGTGCTCGATTGAACCCAAAAAAGTAAATAAGTTACTATTATAAGACAAAGGGTTTGAATATTATTTTTTTATTTTTACAAAATGACACCACCGCTCACAGGCAGAGCCCTATTCATGGAGATGGTGTACTCGATTTTACGTCCTAGTTAGAATAATAAGAAGAATAACTCACATTCAGCCACCCAACCAGTTACGAACTGGGGTCTCTCGCTTTGTTAGGCGAATGCTTTCCATCTGAGCTACCGGGTATAACCAATTCAATTAGGAGTTTAAGAAAACGATTCACAATGTAAGGCCGGGTTGTAAATCCTATCGCCCTATCTCTCCTCACATGATCTTGAATTGCTGAATAGAGAACATCTATTGACATGGACGATCGCACTGAAAAAAATTAAACTTACCTTAAGCTGCAAGCTTTCTCCAACTTGAAATGTTATTAAAATAAAGAGTATATCAAAAAAACTAAGTTGAACTTTCTCGCTTCACACCAGTTGTTTTTTTTTATTTTAATTTTGACAATTATTATTTATTATTATTTTATAATTTTTTAAGTAAAAATTTTAAAATGAAAAATACTCAATTCTAATATTTGTCACGGTCTCGAAATCCACTTTTCTTCTTTACTATTTTTCCATGCAAGAAATTTATTTCTTTAGTCTAGATGGTGAACAATTACTCTTGATTTTATTTCCATCGCTTTCCTCGTCAATCTTCTTCTGTTTTCTACAGTTTCCTTCTGAGAGATTCTTGGGAACTTTCCTCGGCAATGTCAAGCAAATTATGAATTAAGATAGGTCTAGTAATTTTTTATTTATATCGAAGGTGATTAAGGGTACGAGTAGGAAACTGTGCTAAAAGGTCAAGGAATCAGGCAGAGAGATTTCTAGTAATAAAGAAATGGAAGGTAAGTTCAACAAGTTTATCACCAGAACTAAAAGAAACTAGCATGTGGTTGAAATTTAAATCGTAAGAATTACAAATTATCGTTTAATTAATTAAGAAAAGGAGTAGAAACATTACGATTCTATTTGAAATAGATAAATTAGTAAACAAAAAAGAAGAAAAAAAAAAAAAAATAAAGATTAAAAAATATATATATATATATATATAATATATAATATATAATATATATATATATAATATATATATATTTAAATATATATATAATATATATTATTATATATATATATATTATATATATATAATATAATATAGTATATTTATTATATACAGGGTGTTTACAAAATACGGGGACTAGAAAGGTCTTGTAGAAGTGGGGGTAATGTTATTGTCTGTCTTAGACTACAGAGTCGGTACATTTATAATAAATGGTAGCAGAGGGGGCGGTAAACGTTTTAGCATTTCCGGCTCTCTATTCTCTTTGTTCACGATATTAGTGGATTTCTATATTTTACTCCTAGCAGGGCTTGCTTTTCTATGTTGCGCGTGATGCTGTATGTGGTAGCGCAAACTCATTGCTATTTTTCTAATGGTACCGCTCAGTCTATGGTTTAGTTTTAATGTAAAATAAATAAGTAATTAGGGTTTAATTATTAATGTGTGTTAAATATATTGAATAGAGAAAGAAAGACCACTTATTATTTATTTTATTATTTATTATTATTAATTATTATTTATTATTTTATTATTATTATTATTTTATACATTATATTATTATGTATTATTATTAATTTAATATTATAAATTATTAATTTTATATCATTATATATATTATTAATTATTATATTTTAATTATTAATTTATTATTTATTTAAATATATTTATTGTATTTAATTTTATTATTATTTAATTTTTATTATTATTATATTAATATACTAAATAATATATAATATATATATATATATTATATATATATAAAATGTAAAATATAGCCATATAGATAAATATATACCTTAAGCCTATAATCTGATAATAATATAATACAATAAAACTTAAATATATTTTATGAATTAGTATATATATATTCATTATATATACTATATATATATATATATATATATAATTAGCCGTATTATATAATATGTATTTGGGGTTGTTCTGAGAAAGATTCTGAACTAAGATGGCATACAAAAGTATTTTATTTTCGAACCGCCCCGCACCGCACGCGCCCGCAACCCGTGCGTCGGAACAACCCTAACCGATATATATATATATATATATTATATATATATATATTATATATATATATATATATAATATATATATATATATATTATATATATATATATATATATATATATTAAAAATCAATCCGGCTAAAATATGTCGATAATGCCAGGCCATTAACAATATGCAATTTTGATTTTGATAGCTTTGTAAAAGATTAATGCCTCATATATATATATATATATATATATTTATATATATATATATATATATATTAATATATATATATATATATATATATTAATATATATATATACTATTATATATATATATATATATATATATATAAGATATATAATATATAAAGATTATAGTGGGTTTCAAAGACTTAAAAGGCAGTAAAACCCACCAGGTTGAAAAATCCAAAACTCATTCCTGTAGACTTTAACTCCAATCCTCTGAAGAAGAGGCAGTAGGAGTGGAACTAACTCAGATACGAAGACCTCGTATTAAGGGGAAGCACTGGGGTGGTTTTTGTGAAGTTCTAAGGGCCTCAAACAGACTAACCCCTTAGAAGTTTAATTTTAGCTACAAAATAGTGATATCTTCCAAGAAATTTCAAAAGGGAAAAGTTACACCAAGAATATTAAGGACAGATGAAGTTTTGAGCTGCATGATTTCAAAGATGTTGTAGTTGTGCCGAAGATTACTTACAGTAAAAATGAATTGAATTTTCTAGTCATAAAACAACCATGTTTTCTCGACCACAATTGAAAATTAGAAAAATGTAAGAGATCAGTGATTTGAAGGCCACCGTCATGGCATAAACTATTTGCGGATGAGTTTTTTTTATTTTTCGAAATGATTGATTGGCAAGAAATTCAAAGTCATAAGCTATAAAATTCGAAAGACTCAAAATCAATAATACGAGAACAGAAAACGTCGTTGAGGAAGGAAGCAGAACATCCACTTTGAGTTGAGAAATGAGGATAGCAATTAGGTACAATAAGGTGAAACAGTGTAAGGTTTTACTGTCACAGCGTTCAAGTACCAGCAATACCAATCAGCTCTTCGGGTAAGATAAAGAGGCAAGTTTTTGAGAATAAAAGGGAATTAGAAAAAAAGTCGTAAATGAAGAAATTAATGAAAAGGAATACTCTGAATCAAATCAAACAGGTAACTCCACTATCGGAGGCCGCCAACTCCCAACCGATGCTGATTATTTAAATCTACAATTACTACCAAGAAATTATAACCCATTTGCATGGTAGGAAAAAAAGAAACATTTTCTTTTTTTTTTCTTTGAAATATTTAAGTGATCCAGCTTTTCTTTTACTACAAAAGGTAATATGCATGAGCGTGCACGAAATAAGTTCCCTGAAAATGTAGAATTTTTTGTTTTTACATCAAAATTTAGGAGTGTAGAAATTCGATTAATTTCGCTACAGCTGGGCTAAAGGTATTATTTTTATAAGAAAGATTATGCTTTATTCTTAGAGAAGTGGCTACAATTTTTGTTTTTAACCAAAATAAAATCAATGTGCCTGTAAATTTTTTTTGCCGCTTTCAGCTCCGATTCCATTTTTAAATTATCCGGCTTCAATTCTTTAGCTTATTTAATTTATTTACACTTAAGCATGAAAATCATTAATTCTAGGTTATGAAATTAATGAAGTAGCCAATAATAATAATAATAAAGAAGGCTTGTTATCAACCTCATTCTTTCACTTACAATTATAAATATGGAAAATATTGTAAAGGAAAAACATTTTTGCTTAGACCCTATCAAAAAGCTCCGGGTTTGCAATATTCTTAGTTAGCCTATTACTCTAGGCAAAAATTTTAAGTAAAGTATCAAAATATTGTCAAAATTAATTCCCCTTCTAAGCTAACTGATGCAATAAAAATGAATGACTGATTACTGAATCGGAAAAATGGCTGATTACTAATTATCAACTGGCTAATTAGTGCATCCCTAATATATTATATTTTAAAATGTTCTTTGGCCAAACAAAATTTTCAATTTTATTGCTATAAAAGTTAATTAAGCGAATAAACTTTATCTTACAACAAATAATGCTTATTTTATTCAAAGAGGGGATAGAGAGGACCAATTGTGATGTTTAAATAATCCAAAAGAGGTCCATTATGTTATAGGAAAGATACTACAAAGACTCATTTACAACCTCTTCTGGTATAAATTTTACATTAATAATTTAAACAGTTTGGGTTTCAACGAATAAAATGTTGACTCACGATGCCCATAATGAAGTAATCAAAAAGGTTGAACATACACTTTCCAGATAAAGAGCATGGCTTTAAAATTCCTAGGAGTAATTAATGGTAAAGGAAACGGATACAGAAGGAGTTGAGATTGACGAGTTGACAAACAATAATAAATAAAAGATTTTTCTCTCTAGCAAGAGCCTCTAATCACAAAAAGGTTACTTCGTCTAATATTTTAATAAGGATTTAAAAAAAAAATAAAGAGAAATTCTTTAAGATGATTGAAGATAGAATTTACTCAATCCAAATAGGCTGGATTATCGGCGCACCAACTCGTGCAATGGTTAACACATAAGTACAAACAAAGCATGTATTGGAAATGTTGAAGTTGTCTGAAAAATTTTGAAGGAGAAGAGGAAAAGAAAACTAGTGAAAATGCAGGAACAGTCAGTAGTAAATGGTTCGAATGGTTCCTTCCTCCATTGTTAATGTTGCTGATGAAACTGGAAATCCACAAAAGAAAAAAAATAGAAAAGAATTCAAATTGTTGAAGACTCTTTAATCATTGAAGCTACCCAGAATGATGAAATGGAAACTGAAAAAGAACAAAAGAAAAAGAAAAAACAAGGTGAAGAAGTGGAAGCTCAAAATATTAACATTACTCTTGAAATTTCAATAAATGAAAGCTCATTATGGGGAGTCTGCCAGGATGAAGAAAAAAAAGAAGCACGCAAAAGAAACTTCTACTAATCAGTTTGTTAATGCAGATTCTTCATTGATCATGGATGAAGAGAAAAGAGTTTCTAAGAAGAAGAAGAATAATAAAAGGTTATATTTATTATTATTTTCTGTCCCCTCCTTGAATAGTCAGTGATGACTATCTATAAAAAAAAAAAAAAAAAAAAAAAAAAAAAAAAAAAAAAAAAAAAAAATTGAAATGGTTAAAGCATCCAACTCAATATAAATATTTTAGCGATTATGTGGTGCTTGTCTTCCAGGTTTTGAAAAGTAGAAGAGAGGAAGTGGCACCCTAGCAGCGCACGTCAAGATTCCCTCGAAAAGAATACTTAAAAATAAAATAAAAATGCATTTATCAGGAACAACTAATAATTATAGATATTAGTTTTGTATTGAGGGAAATTTTTCATAAACTTTCCTCACTACACTACACTTAGGTTGGCCGAGGCATCTCAAACAACTTTTGGTGCGGTACTGGTACACAATCTCCTAGCGCGATACGGTGTACTACGGAAAATTATGGTACCCAGCCAACCCAATACAACACTAAGATAAAAAAAAAATTAGTAAATTACAATATAAATGCACCTTAGGTGGTCGATCGCATAAACCGGCTTGTCGCAAAAGGGGCAAGCAAAGTTCTTTTCGCCAGTATGTGTTCTTGTGTGACGGGCAAGTTCGTCACTACGCGCGAACCTCTTGGCGCATGTTACCCAGTTGCACTCAAATGGCCGTTCACCTGAAATAATAATAATAATAATAATAATAATAATAATAATAATAATAATAATAATAATAATAATAATAATAATAATAATAATAATAATAATAATAATAATAATAATAATAAAACAATGGTTTAAACCATTATAAAACAACAAAACTTTTTTGTTGCTTTTTTAAACATTTTTATTTTCATATTCTAGTTTCTATCTGTAAAAAGCTCAAAACTAATTAAAATCAAATAAATTAAAATTAAAATTAAAAATCATAAATGAAATATAGTGAAGCAACTGAGAATATGTGCTCAAGATATATATATATATATATATAATATATATATATATATATATATATATATATATATATATATATATATATATATATATATATATATATATATTATATATATATATTATATTAGAAAATAATGAATGTGTTCATTTACACGTCTTTTATTTCTTTTTATTTTATTTTATTTTTTTTTTAAAATCAAGTTATAATCAACATATGATATTAATTTTAAATAATGGACGAAATTTGTTTAGTTATTGACTTATAAAATTTTTGATAATTTATTTAAGTAACAAATGTAACAACAAAAAGTATCAAATTTTTTTTGAGAAACGAAAACTTGCATTAGAAAATGAGAATGTCGCAGGATGCAATTAGAAATATTATCAATCAAATATTAAAAGTAATTAGATTATAGTGTTTATTCTAGAAATGTACATTAGAAATATATTAAACATATAACAACCCCCAAAAAATAGAAAAAAAAAATAAACAAAACTGTTTTTTTTTGTTTGGGGGGTTATGTTTTTTTTTTTTTCAAAACCTACGTTTTTGGAGTTTTATCGCAAACTCCTTCTTCCCTCCTTTCCTTTCTCCCCCTTCTCTTCCAACGGCACATCTATGCAGGGCAGGGCATTAGAGAGAATTTTTAAGATCTTTTTTTTGGGGGGTTTGGTGGGCTTCTTTGAAACAAGAACAAATTTTCTTTCAATTCCTATTTTTCTTTATTTCCTTCTTTTCTCGTATAGATTTCCGCTTGATCGATTGTCCTATTTTCTTTCATGTCTTTTTTCGGCAGGCCATCATGAAC